>CM042675.1:13523390-13604932 GCA_023638005.1 Forsythia suspensa
TTGTTATTCATTTTGTCTTTTTGGGTGTCTTTCTTGCCTCTCCCCCATAAAAGTACGTTCGATTTTGGATCAATTGGAATTAGGGACTCGTGTCTCACACCGCATGCAAAGTCGAAGAGAAACAATTCAAACAATGAAATAACTAAAGAAAATAATAATAAATAATTAAACAAATAAATAAAGTTTGAAGTGGTGCTAATATAACTGAAAAGAACTAAAACTAAATCTCACAGCAGCCAAAAACTTGTCGACAATTTTATGTGTTTAATATTCGACAAGTTACGGATCGCTCAAGTAATAAAAAGATTATGAATCAAGTATCATTCTCACAATGATTTAGATAATTCGATTGCAATTATACTAACATTAACCAAATATGTTAACTTTGGAAATTTAGTGATTAAAACTAATTAAAATATAAACTAGAACAATTAAATGATTATAACTCAATTAAGTAAAAGATTAAACGATAAAATTACTTTAACTTTGGAAAGAAAAATGTACTAGGATCCTGGATCCACTTATAGTTGTTAATTCATCTATCTTGATTCTTGGTTTTGACAAATTACATCGATTATGAAGATCAATATCCCTAGATTGGTTGGATGATCCGTGGGTCAAAAGTCTCCAACTAGCATATTGTCTTCGTCAATCTCCGCTCTTTCTGAGTGATCTCGTTGTTATTCATTTTGTCTTTTTGGTGTGTCTTTCTTGCCTCTCTCGCCTACGATAAAAAGTCGTTCGATTTTCGGATCAATTGGAATTAGGGACTCGTGTCTCACACTTCATGCAAAGGTCAAGAGAAACAATTCAAACAATGAAATAACTAAAGAAAATAATAATAAATAATTAAACAAATAAATAAAGTTTGAAGTGGTGCTAATATAAGCGAAAAGAACTAAAACTAAATCTCGCAACGCACAAAAACTTGTCGACAATTTTATGTGTTTAATATTCGACAAGTGTACGGATCGCTCAAGTAATAAAAAGATTATGAATCAAGTATCGTCTCACAATGATTTAGATAATTCAGTTGCAATTATACTAACATTAACCAAATATGTTAACTTTGGAAATTTAGTGATTAAAAACTAATTAAAATATAAACTAGAACAATTAAATGATTATAACTCAATTAAGTAAAAGATTAAACGATAAAAATTACTTTAACTTTGGAAAAGAAAAGTACTAGGATCACGGATCCACTTATAGTTGTTAATTCATCTATCTTGATTCTTGGTTTTGACAAATTACATCGTTATGAAGATCAATATCCTAGATTGTTTAATAGTTTCTCTCAAATAAAATTAAACCTATTTATATGTATGACCGACTACATCTCTATGACGAATCGAATACAAATGAATACTTTCTATGCATAACTAAAGATCACCTAAAGTATAGCGGTATATTTCTATCCCTATCGGACTTTAAGATAATTAAAATAATGTCTAGCATGCTTTCGATCTTTCGATAGTAAAACAAACCACAACAATCATACAATTACTACGTATATAATTGTAGTCCAAATAAATTAAAATTAATTATTCAAAACTATATTGAAATAAATAGTCAAAACCAAATCTTTAGATAGAAGAATTTAAACTACAAGCTTCATCGTAATCTTAGCACTAAATAAACTAGTCTAACATACTAAGAAGAAGAAAATAAAAGAAAATAAAACATAGAGACCAATTAAGCGCATTGGGTGACGATCGTGATTGTCTTGGCGATCGCCCAATGCATTTTATGCATGACGGAATTTTCTCTAGTGTCATTGGATGAGGTGGCGATCACCCGTTATAAGCTTGGCGTTTGCCCAGTTTATATTTTCTCTGCTGACTGTTTTCAAATGGCCATAACGTCTTGTAGGAAACTCCAAATTGAGATCCGTAAAAGTATTGGACTCATAATTCAATTATCTTTCAATGGTATATCATTTTTCTTGTGGGGAGTTTAATACCAAAAGTTGTGCTCGAACATTTTCACATGCTTGGTGGTAGTTTCTCAATTAGGTTCTTTAGCTTTCAAGTGTTTGATACTTTGATTCAACTCTTCATTGTCACTCCAACAATCTTAAACTTATTGATTTTATCTTCTTCCTTATCCTCCAATGTTTGGTTCTTCAAGTCCCAATTGAGTAAAGTTGAGTTTCCATACTCTTTAAACATTCTCCCAATTATTGCTCTTTTCATTCATTCTTCTCCAATTGCTTATAAATGAGTCCAAAACTGAAATAGAAGTAATAATACACTAAATTAAGTCAAAATTCAATAAAATGACGGATAAAACTTAGTTTAAAGCCGAATAAGTACAAAATACACTTATCAAACACCCCAAACTAAACCTTTGTTCATCCTCGAACAAAACAAAATTAAAGCTACAAATTTAAACTAAGCTAAGAGAATTACTAGAAACATAGCTAATGTTAAATTTCTTACCAAATGCCTCGGGGTTCAAATATAAAAACACTTTTAGAAATATATTAAACAACATAACAAATAAATTTTCTTACCCGATGCTCGACTTTTAGTGAGTGTGTGAATGGACTTAAACCTATATTAGACCCGGCCAATATTGTGTTGTTGATATTTTATAATCCCGAACCCTTTTAGTAATTTATTCCTTACACCTCTTGTAAAATATCACACTTTGAATGCTTTACTCTCCAATTCCGAGGTGTTCTAGCAATTTGTTTCCTATTGATCAATGCAATGCTTTTTCAAATTAAAGTAGTAAAATTAGAAGCTTGTATTCCTAGAACCGGGATGGTGAGTGATTTCTAAATTCTCATATCTATTCTCTAAGGTTCTAACCTAGCAATCCTTGAACTTATACTCTTTTGTTTATTTAACCAATATAACTAGTCTTACATCTTATGTGCAATACTTTTTCCTATAATTTCTATGTGACCCTATAGCGAGCTTTGGTGATGACTCCCAAGTCAAATGATCAAAGGCACCGGGTTTTAAAATACCCTAACAAACTTAATTGCTTTCGGACATTTTATTTTATTTTATTTTTTAGCGTAGTAGTGCCGGTTTAGATTCATTGACTACAACATATTCAACCAAAGATGAGACCCGAAAAAAACCATCAAAATTCTACAAACACATGCACTTTTAACACATCCAAACGTTTCAAACAATTTGGTTACTAGTTTAAGGATATGGGGCAGATTTTCACAATAATCCTAAGTCAACAATATCAACACACACCTCAAGTCATGTTCCCATATAAGTGATAAGTCAATGGGCTATGTGCTCCATTAATATAGTCTAACATGGATAAGTATTTAAGTTAAAACACACTTTAAGTGTTGTCCAATATTCTAACTAAAATTACTTAATTTCAAATAAATACTACCATCATTGGCGCAAGTCTTTCAACAATAACTAAGAAAATAAATTATTTCTTTATTTATTATTATTATTTTAACAAATATTTCGATTATCTGAACCGAATAATAAGTAAATTCAAAATTCATCAAAGTATCATGATACTTAACCCACTCTCAAACTAAAACATTATATTGTCCCAAATGTAATAGTAA
The DNA here is from genome assembly GCA_023638005.1 of Forsythia suspensa. Classification (NCBI taxonomy): domain Eukaryota; kingdom Viridiplantae; phylum Streptophyta; class Magnoliopsida; order Lamiales; family Oleaceae; genus Forsythia; species Forsythia suspensa. Next base: position 13,526,944 of record CM042675.1, read on the forward strand.
AACAAGAAAATATAGGAGGAAAAGATTAGTTACTCCGGGAGGTAGATGTGGAGAATATGGATTTGGTGGTTGAAGGTCCATGAAGTGGACTTAGATGTTGTCTTTGGGACTCTTGGGAAAGATGATGTCCTAGATACTATCCACTCATTTCCAAAGTGGGACATCCTAGTTGACATGGTGAGGCTTTATGCGTAATAAACAATAAATAAAATAAGAACTAATAAATTATTTAATCTACCTAAAACTACTACATATAAGCAAGTAAATAAAAGAGGCCTCTCATTAAGCACTTATTTATAGTCATTAGCTTGACTTTTGTTCACGGCACTTTAAAAGTGCTTTGGAGGACTTACTTTGCTTGCATCTATTGACTTTGCACCATTTTTCGTTTATCCTCAAAATTTGAATTTGCTCTCTTCATAAGAATATGATTGCGGTTTAACCTTGCTCGAATACAACTATGAAAACTTCAACTTACTCATGTTGATCACAAAATCAATTTTAGAAGAAAGAGAGGTTGAAAAATTGTTTGTCTAACTTGTGCTTTTGTAATCTACGAGGAAATGGGATCGGGGCTCATATGGTTTGATAGGGCGGTTGCCTTAACATGGTTTCGAACTCTCTTTAATATTTGTTGTCCTCGGTTTGTTCTACATGCTTCTCATCAATGGAGGTACCTTTTCTTTATTTTGGCCTCTTTACATGGATTTTGGTAATTGAACCCCCCTTTGTAATGTTTAACTGTTCCTTGGGTTCACCTCTGTTTGCTTGGTAACATACCGGTACTCAAAATATCAACTACTACTTGACCCATGTGTCTCAAGATTCTTTATTGAATCGCCTTAATTTTGAAAAGTGGTTTCTATATTTCTTATGAAGTGATTATTAGATTCTATGTCTTTTTAAACTTTCTCCAAGAATTTATTAAATATGTCTTCTAGTGAGATTCTCTTTCTAGGTGTTGAAATTGAGAAACATGTGTCTTGTTATTATTATCCTCCGGAAAATTTTTGGATGATTACGCCATCATGGATTAAATGTATTAGAGAATGGATTATCTTGCGATATTGACCATCTTGAACATATTCGCTTTCGGGTTATTGTGATAGAATAGGACATTCGATGTCTTGTGATTTGCCCTCACCTCTTCACAAGTTGGTTTCTTCGTTTATCCATAGGAATGTGACATGCTCTCTACTTTGTGTAAATAATCTATTATGCATATAATACCATGATAGTGTCTACTTCCTCAAATCTCGAAGTTGCATCATATCTTGCTATATTATCCGGTGCATTGGATGAAATATCCAACAAGCATGTTGTGGGATCAATACTAGATTGGCTCGGGATTTGTGACTCATAAAGTCTCCAACTAGCGTTGTCTTCATTAATCTCTTGGTCTTCCATCTTGTATTGTGGTATGAAAAGAGACAAATTGAACATTGAAATAAACTAAAAATAAAAAAAAAAAATAAATAAATTAAATAAATAAAGTTAATTGTGTTAAAATAAGAAAAGAACTAAAGCGAAATATTATAGCCAAAAACTTGTCAACAATTTTATTTGTTTATATTCGCAAGTGTCTGAATTACAAGTAATAAAATATTTGTATGAGTCTTGTGGCTTATTTTACCATCGGGATTGAAAATAGGTTAAACATAGTATCAATTATCGTGGTCGAATTGGGGAATAGATATCTTCTATACTTTCGTGATTTCTAAGTATTCACAAGTTCTAATGCATTCTTGTATGTTTGCATTGTCATAGAGATATAGTCGGGTCATATATAGATATATGTTTAATTCTACTTGAGAGATTGTTAAACAAATTAGGAATATTGATCTTCATAATTAAATCATGTTATCAAATTCAATTGTTCGGGTTAAAAGAAATTAGTATAAGTGGATTCGAGATCCTAGTATGCTTTTATTTTCCTTTATTTTTCAAAGTTAAAATCATTCTTATCTAATTTAATTTTTATTTGCTTGAATTATAATTATTTATTATTTTTAGTTAATACTTTTTAGTTTAAGAAAAAACTTCCAAAGTTAAATTCGGTTAAGGTTACTATAATTGCAATTGAACTATCTAAATCCCGGGGCGATACTTGGACTCATAATTCTTTTTACTTATGGATCCGTACACTTGCGAATATAAACAAATAAAATCCCGGGAAACAATGGTGGACGAATGTTGCTAGAATTTTGGAGACTAAGAAGAGGAAAAGTGAAGCAAAACAAAGGTGTTAGAAGCTTATTGCTCCCAAAACTTGATCCGAAAAGGGATCTTCTTGATAAAACCATGACTTTAAGCATATTTTGGGTATTTTTGGTATTTGTAATGAGGAAAATTAAAGGGAACTTAAGGAAAAAGTGAAGTGAAAGTGCGGGTAGGATGGGAAAAAAAAAGGGAAAGGGACTTACATGGGCTAGGGGGGGGGCTATAGCCCCCCATTGACCCCAATCAATCCAATGTATTAATTTTTGTTTTAAAATTAGCCCAGTCAAAAATTTTAGCCGGGCCAAGTATAATATTAAACCCACTTTCAAGTGATTAATTTTAGCTTGACCTTTAGCCCAACTTAAAAAAAAAAAATAAAAAATTCAAACGACCAACCCATGTAAAGTGCCCAAGACCCAAGTCCCAACTAAAACAAAAACAATTAGCCTTTCAAAAAAATTTGCCATTTCCCATTTCCCCTAAAGTGAAAATTCAAGCCCTACGTGCTTATGTTTTTGAAAAGTGAAGATCCATTTCTTCAATTTTTTTTGTCAAATTGAAACTTCAATTCTAAAAATAAGTGCAAATCCATTAACCCAACTTTGGTAGCTTGTTTTCAACGGCCTTAAATCATTCAAAAATCTATTTATCTAAAATTGTTCTCAAAACGGTATATTTTATATTTCATTTTTTATTTACATTTTTGTAAAGTTTATATTATTTTGCATAAGTTAGTTTTGATTTTATAATTTATACCGAATATGAAATGATTGAGGTGAGGTGAGTCCATTCAGATTGTATATTATTTTGTTTATTTTCAATTAATGGAAAAAAACTAAGGAAATCAACGGCTTAGTTTAGTTGTAGATTGAGTGCAATAAAACGAAAATTAAATGACTAATTAAAATTGTTTGTTGTGAGAAGATTTTCATAACATTTAGGTTCTCGTTCTCTCAATCTTGACCATTGTCTAATTTGTCTTTGGTTACAAGAATCTGATTAATGAATTATATTGACTTGGAATCGGGATGGAAAATTGTATATTGGTGAATATCATGTTGGAAATTGGAACCCATGAAGAAATAAATAAATTCATTTTTAGTGAATCGGCTCAATTATTTAGCTTCTTAAATTTGTATATTCAATAATTAATGCCTATTTTTATTTTTATGAAAAGCGTAAGATTATGAATTGATTTATTTTATTTAGAAATAAATCACTGGCAAATCAACGTGAGAAAAATAAAGAAAAATACCTTAAAGTTAGATCCTTACAAGTATTTTGCTAATTTGTTTGCGATGGTGTAATTAATTTTTGTTGCCTTACGGGCTTATGTTTAAAGCTTTGTCTTTTGTTATTGACTTGATGTGCCTTGGCCTATTTCGATCTATTGTATTGTTGGCTTGTCGGCCTATTTCATTATTGAATTAATGTGCCTTTGGGCCTATTTGTGGATTGTTGATAGATTGTCAATTTTTTTTTTTTGTTTTTAAAATTTACAAATGGAAGGACAAGCACCGAGAAAAAAGACATTGTTTTCATTTTTTAAAAGATAGGCCAATCTAGTGAAAGTACACATTCGATGATTAACTAACAAATCAACCCAATTCCTCCGGCAACCCTCCTTTTCTCCGAAATCTATCTTTCCTTCAAATCACAAACAAGAACTAGTATTGAGCAGATCGAAAAAAAGAAAGCAAATATTTGAACATCCTGTTCTGGGAGATGAGATTAGAGTGGCATATCTAAAGTTGGGCCTTATCAACCATACCTCGAATATCCAAGGACAATAGGAAAAACTCGTCCTCGATTTCGAAGAAATGGTTTAGTTAGTTTCCTTGGTTGGAGTATTCGCCTACAACGAATAGGATATTGTTTTTTGCTTTCTTTTGAATGATAGTAATTCATCAATTGTTCAACATTAGTCTCATGGATATGATAAGTGGAAAGAGTTAATGCGGGGAAATTGCATTCCTTACTCATTTGGTACACCACATCATAATATGTGGAGATAAGAGCTAAAGATTTGGTGAGACCGTCCCAACATATTGACAAGGTAATGCATTAGTATCGAGAGGAAGGCGTCGTTTGCGTCTAAAACTTCAATCATAAGTGTTCGATAGTTAGCATTTCAAGGTTGTGCCTTGGAGGTCTGGAATCTTCATCTTCAGAATTGGGAGAATTTTCTTCAAATGGTGAAGTTGTTGGGAAATGAATATTGAAATTGATAAAGTTGTTGGAAAATGCTCCAAAAATGCTCAATACATTGCTCCAAGTATTCAAAAAATTTTGCACATTATGGCCAATAAGTACGGATGATTCGTGAAGAAATTTGGGAATGAATGCTTCTATATTCTTGTCGATGAAGCACAAAATGCATCTAAACGAGCAAATGGCCATTATCCTAAGGTTTTGACGATTGTGGTATGTTGAGAGAGGGTTCTTTGTGATCAAAAGCGTAAGTGACACCCTTTGAATCTAAAAATGAAATATCCGATGTTCTTGCTCAACCGATCTTGTAGAAAAATGAGAGGCCAAGGATATGATGGTGCAAGTAACATCCGGGTGCTTGGAATGGACTTGGCATTATTTCTTGAGTTTGTCCATATGCATACTATGTTCATTGTTTTGCCCAGATTACAATTGACATTGGTTTACGACTAAAGATGTTGGTGCTATTTGGGAATTTTTCTCTCATTTGGATAATGTTGTCAATATTATTACTTTTTCTCCTAAGCGCATTAATGAGTTGCAAACGCTCAAACAAAAGAAATTGAGCATATGTTGGCTCTTGGAGGGTAATTCGGAAAGGGGTTAATCAAATGGGTAATTTGCAGCGATCGGGAGCTACTCGTTTGAGTTCTCATTATGACTCTATAAAGAGTTTGATAGATATGTACTTGCAACTGGTACTTGAATATCTTACTCACCATTCTCCAACGCAAGATCTCGGTTTGAAGCTTGTGGCCTTACAACAACTTGACAAGTCATGAATTTATGTTCATCTTGCATTTAATGTATGACATTATGAGTATCTCCGATGTTCTTTGTCAAACCCTGAAAATCTCTAGACATCTTACTGCTATAAGATTTGTATCAACTACAAAGAACTTCTTCATAAATTGAGAGATCTTGATTGGGAAAAATTTCTCCAAGGGTGAATAGTTTTGCTCAAAAACAATATTCTCATACACGATGTACATGGTTTGTATAGAATTGGTGGTTCTCGAGATCAAACTACGATCGAGCATCATTAACACTTGATGTTTTCAATGAGCGATAAATTACGTGTTGATGGAGTTAGATACAAGATTTAACGAGACAGGTTGAACTCCTTTCTCTCAATGTCGCTTTGGATCCTAAAGATTCATATAAATCATATAGATTCGATATTTGTTCACTTGCGAAGTTTTATCCAAAAGATTTTTGATTGCAAGATATTCGTAGTTTGGAATATGAATTGTGACATTATGAGCTAGATATGACAATCCTCAATTTTAAGTATCTACACTTGTTGAGTTGTGCCAGCGATTAGCGAGAGTGGAAGGTCGAGATAGTTACATTATGGTGACTAGAATGATTGTCTTGTGTTGACATTACCTATTTTTACCGGACAACTAAGCGAGCATTTTTTGCAATGAAACATGTGAAGATCTTGAACAAAATAGATGATGACTTTCTAGGCGATTGTATGACACTATTTATTGAGCGAGAACTTCTTTGAGAAAATTGATGTAGATTGTATTATAGATAAATTTTTGTATCAAAACCTTGTCGGAACAACTTCAATAAATAATATCATTTTAATGACTTTTTATGTTATATATAAATTTTATTACATTGACTTTAATATATTTATTGCTGAACTAAATTCTTAGATATGCGGGGACTTAAGAGGCCAAAGTGAGAGAAATGGAGGAATTTATGGCTTTTGGGTTGGGAAAACTTGGGTGATAATGGAGATTTAAGGGGGGTTTCTTCTAGAGAACATGGTGTAGTTGGTGAGGTTTGAAGTGGCAAACCTTGGGTTAATAATGGTTGATCATGGAGTAGCGGAGGGGTTGGTTTCTTCCTTGTGGTAGGGTAAATTTTGGCCATGCTTGGGAAACCTCTTGGCGGTTGGCGGCTTAGGGAGGGTGGGGTGCTTGGGACATTTTATGATGATGAAATGGTAGGAAATTTAGCTGAAAATAAATGGTGGAAAATGTGAGGAAATGGGTAGGTAATGGATTGAAATGAGGGAGATCATGGGTGGTTAAGTTTTTGGATTTTAGGGGTAGTTTAGGGATTTTGGCATGAGACTAGGGGCTGTTTGTGTGTTTATTTTGGCATGAGTTTAGGAGGCTGTTCGGGTGTTCAATTAGCTTTAAAAATATTTGGTCTTAATTCTATGTTTGAAACAAAAGATAAAGCGGTCATGTGAAAAAAATCTAACGCAACTAAAATGTTTAAAATGTACTAGGAAGTTCTAGCAGTAGAAAGTTGAATTTTTTTTTTTTTTTGTGAAATTTTAAGCGAAAAAATTTTCCGGTCGCTAAATTACCTTCAATTTGCCGGACAAGTTGAACCAAAACATTCGGAATGGAAGTCATACCGGATAGAAGTCTTGAATCTATTATTCTAAGATATGGAATACGAGGCTTTGAAGCCTAGGTTAATCCAATTCTCGGTGATGAACTACATGCAAGAGTCATATCCTTAGTGATTGCGTGTTTCTATATATTTATGTAATGGTGTAAGACAAAGAATCAATGTTAAAGAAAATACAATCTATTTCGAGGTTGAACACTTATTGTTACATTTAAATCTCTTTAAATTGGAATTCTCTCGTGGTTAGCTTAGTTGTTAAATGATATAATCGATCGAACTACAAATAGAACTATTTATGACAAGAGTGATCCCTATTAAAATGGAAATTTTTTAAGGGCTTGTTTGGTTATGCTTCTATGTGTTTATATGTAGTGGGTCCTATAGAATGTGTGGATAATAAATTCTTAGTAAGTTGTGGGTCATCAAAATATAAAGATAAAAGTATGTTTGACATTAATATATATTTATATATATATATAAGCTTTGCTATGTTTTGATCATTTATTTAAAAAGCTGCATAAGCGAGAGGCTTGAACAGCCTCAGCGGCTTAGCCATGTCTACGCTTCACTCTTGCATCGCCCTTGTCTCACCATTGCCTAGGTCCGAAAAGTTTGAAGCTCGGCTTCCATGCCTAGTCACTCTTTACGCTTTTTAGAACATTGGTTTCGATATATCGGTGACGGTCGGTGGTAAACAACTTTTGTAAAAAGCATAAAATTTATCTTTTACTAAAAATGAGATTCTATATTTGTGCAAAAAATAAGTTTTGTCCCTGTTGAAAGTCGTTTTTACTGTAATTCCATGGTGATTTTCTTTTGGTTTCAAAAGGTGTCGAAAGACAGAACAATAAATCAAGCAAGAGGAAAACGAAGAAAACATGTCGTGAAATAAATCTACTGTAGTTGTTTTTATTGTTATCGTACAATATGTAAATATTGAATAAACACCGGTTATAGGACTATAAATCCAATAACAACAAATTTAGAAGGACTTTAAATCTGTAATCAATGGACTCAAACAATCCAAAACTGAAATTAATTTGAATTGTATGAGGGCCTTAAGTACATAAATTTTATAACCAAGAGCCATTTGGCCTTATATAATTGATTCTCAAATGTCACTAGTAACTAGCTGGCTACTTCTTCAATGCTTCACATTTTCTTCGTAATTTCAGCCATTCGCGATGAGATAGAAATGCATCAATCTGTTGAAGGTAAGAATCCTTCTTGGAAATAAATTTCAATCTGAGAAGTTCTAATTTCAATTGGCATCAAACTTTTACTTGTTTGATTTTTTAAACACTTTATGCAGTCCTTTTTATGATACCTTTCAGTCTTTCTTGATTTTAACAACGAATTTGTAAATTATCAGTGTTGCTTTTCACAATATGATTAGACCTTATTCTAAGATTTGAGATATTTAGTTAACCATTTCCTATTCCTTACGAAAATTAAGGCCAAAGCAGCTACTTTCAAATTAGCAGAAACAAAACAACAGAAAATTAATAAGAATGGAGATATGTGTGGTGATGTAAGATCTAATTGTAGAAAAATCAAAAGTTACAGGTAGCTTTTGATGCCTGAAAATAGGATTGGTCCATGCCAGAAATTAAGAACATAAATCTAGTAGTCCAAACAAGATGTTGACTTTTGTTGAATCAATATGTCTGGATTTATGTATGCATGTCAGGGACGTGCTCCTTATTCAATCGACATAGCCCGTTAAAATTTTAGCTTCTTAAATTTCTTCGTGCATTTTTAGTTGGCAAATACACCCCAAAGCAGATGTTATGGTTCTCTTTAGATTCATGTATGTTCTTAATTTGCTCTTTTTCAAATTTTGGCTATACAAGTTATTTTACTTTTGAGTCGTGATTTGATATGATTGCTTTAATGCTACTGCTCCTTGATTATTCTAATTTCCTCCTCCTGTTTGAAAATTTAAGGTTCAACTTAGGGTTGCTCAATTGTTGTTTTGTTTTATTGCGCTTACCAAAATTGATCGAGGATTAGGTAATCCATCTACCTCTTGATGAACAACATAAATTGTGTACAACGTTAAAATGGTTTATTGCACCCTTCTACGATAATTTAAAATTGAGTTCAGGCCATGAGCACAACGAATTCAACATTCATTCCACACCAAGATTACAATATACCAACCTGTAAAAAATTGAATATATTTCTTTATTTGCAGCATTTACTTAAATCCTGAATTCGTCCACAACTTTAATGTTTACTTCTGAATCTTTTGTAGCATCGGTATTTGTTTCAATTTTCCCTTGCATGTCTAGCATAATTACGAGCAGAGCCTTTCCCTGTTTTAATGTTCAGCACCAGCATAATTTGGAATGACCTAAATTCCCTTATTTGAAATTTGATTGCACCTTAATAGGATCGATTATTGGCTAAGGTCTATGTATTTCTTACTTTCAGTAGAGGCATTTGGAGTGCAGGTTTGATAAGTATATCAAAGAACTTTAATATGGGCGAGTTAACATTGTGTGGAGATTGTAAGCCAACTGTCGAACTGACTGGAGCAACCAAGGAATGGACATCAAGATCAGTTGATCTGGTGTCAATATGGACATGTGACGGTGCATACAGAGCACAAGTTCGGCTACCATATAATTTAAGGGACATAGGTACCTTTTACTATTTGTTTTCCTGCGCATTCATGCAAAATTGAAAATACATAACCAGTGTTTTCATTTTGAACCTATATATGCTGAGAAAATCTATCACGGACTTTGACTTTCCAACCTACCGTGCAGCACTTAGCTTCTTGATTCTGCCCATTGCAGTATTTAGCTCGTCAGACTCTCAACCAGGAAGGCTGACTTAGTAATACTCAAGGGCAGAATCGAGTAATTACTGTCACACTTCTAGCTTCAAAGGTTCAAGTCTGTGACAACTAGCTTGGTAGAAAAATTACAAAGATATATGAAGTGTGAAACTATAATCTTCCTCAATAGCCCTAGAAAAATACTTTCATATATAACGTTTTGGAGCATATTTGAGCGTTTTCTTCTTCTTTTTCCTCGATCTTTCGTTCAATTTGTTCAAGAGCAGGATGGCATGCATTATGGATGTGAAAAGAGTCGAAGAGTCTGGTGTCTCAAACAAAACTTCGTGGCAATGAAATCCATATAAAGCTCTAATGCTCATGATGGAACATAAAATTAAATATATTTAAAAATGTAAAAATTAAATGGTGATAACTAATGATTATTTCTGTTGCAGATAAATTGAAGCATTTATTCAATCCGAAAGGAAGGTTCATATTGAAGTCGCAACAAGGCGATGAAACTTCACAAAAACATCTCCGATCATGTGCAACAAGAAATTTTGCCAGATTTCTCCCCTGAACTCTTCACTATTACCTTGATTTGCCTGGAGATGTTGAGACAAAACATTGTAGAACTTCTTACAAGAGCCATGTCTTATGTGGAATATTCTCCCTGTTAGTGTTGCATCTTATTCTCTTTTAACTGGAGTTCTTTTCTAGTTAGTTTTAGTAGTTAAAAATTGTATTGGCCACTTTCAAAGTGCTAACCAATTAATTATGAATGGACCAAATTTTGTTTATTTCCATTAACCTTTAAAATGCAAGGATTTGATCAATCGACCCCTTTGAGTATATTTGTTTCTTTCTAATGATTTATTACTTTTGTCGCTGTGGTCTAATCCTTGCTTTTCTACTATTACGTTTTGCTTTGATATTTGAGCGTAATCGGAAAACAAGAATATAGTTGAAAGTAAAACACCAAGGTTTTATGTCCCGAAGGACCGGGTTTACCCAACGTTGGCTACTTCTTTTGAAGCTCCACAAAGTGGATTCGGCTTCATGCATTTACAAGATCTTTCAAAGTATGTCTCGGAAGTTACAAGAGTTCAACCCCGGATCATGCTCTAACCCTAGCTTTTACGGATCGAGCGTCAATAATTGACCTCAAATATAGAGATGAATAACTTTCACCGGAGTATCATCTATTGTTCTTGTGTGATTTCAGGAGAAATCATCAGAATGAAGAAAGGGTAGATGGATCAAGAACTCGGAGAGGAAGAGAAAAGAGATAACGTCCGGAAGAAGAAGGGTTAGAGACTATCTTATCATCAGCGATTGCGGTCTTAACCTTTATACTCGGATGAAGGGCTCAATTGAAACCACGAACCAGCGGTTCGGATGAAAACAATATAAGCACAAAGGCGTGAAATACAATCGACTTAATCAACAAATAAGTGATCCTTTGTTTGATCAACCTTTTACAATCTCCGACTTGATCAAAACCATCAGGACTTCTTCCGATATTTATGAATGCATGATTGGCCTTAATCCAAATTTATTTCATAGCTTCTTGTACTGCACAAAAATAAGTTAGAAAAAATCTTGGAAAAACAAAACAAAAAATTGATCTTACTAACGCATCTATCATTCTAACGAAATACTTAAGAGTTTTGAACTTAGATAAAGGTAGGACTTTAACCAGTTAAAGCGGGAAGGAATCTTTTCGGTTACTAACTCTTGGGACACAATGTCCCTAATAAAATGAAGTTTAACATCAACATATTTTGTCCTTTCATGAAACATGGATTCTTACATAAGTGAATTGCATTGACTATCGGTGTATTTGATAAGAGACTTACATTCATAGCCCAATTCTTTGAGTTCCTTTCAACCATAAAGCTTCATTAATGACTTGATTATGGCCCATATTTAGATTGTGGTTGAAAGTGCCACAATATCTTTGGAGTTGTGATTTCCACTAATGCAAATATCAGGATAGTAAACACATAAAGATTCTGATTTCTTATTATCTCTATCACTTGCATAATCGGCATCAACATAACCTTTCAATTTTATTCCTTTTGAACTATGTTTAAAAGTCGGGGCAACATTTGAAGATCCTTTTAAGTACCTCAATAACCATTTTAAAGCCTCCCAATGAGAAGGGCGGGATTAGACATATATCTACTTAGCACACCAATAGAATGAGGCCACAAGTGCGGTACATACCATAGAATACATAGAGAACCAATTGCATTCTTGTAAGGAACATTTTCATTTGAAAGTTGTTCTTTTGACTTAGGCCAATCATCTTTGCTAATTATAAAATGGTTTCCAAGAGGAATACTAACTTCTTTTGCATCGAGCATAGCAAATCTATCAAGGACTTTATGAATGTAGGAGTGCAGGTTAGTTTCGACTCATGAAGATCTTTATTTCTAATGATCTCCATTCCAAGAATCCTTTTGCATTTCCTAAATCCTTCATGTCAAACTCAAAACAAATCATATTTTAACCTTTTAATTTGATTTACATGAACTAATCACGACATATCATCAACATACAAAAGCAGATATATCCGATATTGTTTTCGAGGTTCACATTTGATATAAACAATGGTCATAATCACTTCTTTTAAAATTTAAAGACAAAACAAAAGTATCAAATCTTTTATACCATTGCCTTGATGATTTTTCGAGACCATACAAGGATTTTTTGACAAGCAAACATCGGTTGGTTTCAACTTATCTTGAAACCGAGGTTGACACATATAATTTTTTCATCTAACTCACCATGTAGGAAGCTGTTTTCACATCAAGTTGATCAAGTTCAGTTGAAATGAGCAACTAAAGCAAGCATCAATCTTATAGTAGTATATTTAACTTGGAGAAAAAATTTCATTATAGTCAATCCCTTCTTTTTGAGTAAAGCCTTTAGCTACTAATCTGGATTTAAATTTAGCGGATCGAATCGAAACCCTTCTTTAATCTTATAAACCCACTTGCAATCAACAATGGACTCATAGTTAAGCTTGGAGACTAACTCTCGGGTTTTGTTTTGACTAAAGTTTCATTTCTTCAATCATAGCCTATTTCCATTCAACGGAATGAATACTACTCATTGCTTCTTCAAAGATTTTAGTTCTTTTTCACAAAGTTCTTGATAACTCAAAGCAAAAGAAACACTATCTTCAAAACTTAATCTTTGTGGCTCTCTTATATTTATTCTCCTCTATCCCCTTGCTATGGTAATTTTAAGATTATTCTCATCGGGGACATGGAAGTTTTCTTTAGTAGGAGTCAGTTGAGGTTTCAGATTATTCAAGATCTGTTTGAGTCGATTATTATCGGACTCACCTCAATTCGAATTTGGATTAGGTCTTTCTAAGTCTCTATCGGCAATGGTCAAGAAAAATCATTTTTCTTTTCATGTCTATCATCTCTTTTTAGGGTCTAAGCAAGGCATATCACTTTCATTAAAGTAACATCCTACTTATTATCACTTTTACTCCACAGACCCCTAGCCCAGTCTATACCCTTTTACTCCTTGAGGATAACCCAAAAAACACATTTTGAGCTCTGGCTCAAGTTTACCTTCACTTTGATGAGAGTGGCGGAACATCCAAGGTTCTCAAGAAGATGTCGGGCACTTCATTCCACATTTCAAAGGGTTGTATCATTGAGAGCGTGAGAGAGTGATTCACAATATAGCATGCGGTCATTCTGACTTCCCTCAAAACTTTTAGGTAATCGGAGCTTACCACCATGCATCTCACTTTATCTAAAAGTGTTCTATTCATTCTTTACGCCACCCATTTTGTTGGGAGTATAGGGAGATTTTATATCTTAGAATTCCATGCAATTTGCAAAGTTATCAAAATTAAATTACAATTCTAAACCATTTCATTCTCTTGCCCGCATTTTGGTATTACCTTCTTCTCCTACCCCAGTCCACCTACTTTGGTTTATTGGGGTGCTCGTTGGTTGGATCTCCTAAGATCAATCTTGATGGATCGTCGGGGATGGATTTGCAGTGGCGGGGTGTTATCGGAGATCTGCTGGGCATTGTATCGGGGCCTTTCTCAGCTACGGAGACATACTTATTTTGGAGGCGAGTTGAGAGCCATTTTACGGGCATTGAGCTTGCCGCGGATGGGTCTTGTGGACTTATGGATTGAGGCCGACTCACACTACATTCATTGCATTACACGTGGTGGGGGCGTGGGTGATTGATCAATACTCGAGACGATCAGGCATCTTCTATCATTCGATCGAGACCGTTTTCCATATTTTTCGAGAGGGAACGGTCGTGACTCTCTAGCCAGGTGGGACCAACGACATTATCGGAGTATGGATCTTGAGACTTGCCTTGTCGTTTGTGTGGACTACTTGATGGGATATGGCCTTCCATCGTTAGAGGTCTTTAGTTTTTGTTAGTTTGTTTTCATTTGCTTTTGCTTTTGCTTTTAATTATGTCTTGGGTAGTATCTCTTTATTTCTTTGTAGTTTGAGGAATTTTTTTCATTCGTTGTATGCTTGGAGGTCGGGTTCATATCCCCTCCTGTACTACCCTTTTATATAATCTGATGTTGGGCATCAAACCCCACCGACTGTCTGGTAGAGGCCTAAAAACCATCTTGGGGTTCGGTGCTTGAAAAAAAAAAAACCATTATCTTTCTCGATGTCTTTATTTTCTTTTCGGTTTGATTTTCAATTAAGGTTTTCCAATGTTTAAACTTTTCAAAAGTGTCGATTTATGCTTCAATAAGAAAACCCAAACTTTTCTTGAAAATCATTAATTATGGAAAGAAAATAAACACGCCACCCATAGTAACGGTGAAGGTCCCCATAAGTGCGAATGAATATAATCAAAATTCCCTTAGACTTATAGTACCGTTTTAAATTGCGACCTTGATGTTTTCCTAAAATGCATGTTTCAAAATGCGGATCGGACACCTTATCTTTGCTAAAACACCATTCTTACTTAGGATGGAAAGACCTTTATTGCTAACATGAGCAAGTCTTCTATGACATTTTAGGGTTCGGTTTGTTCATTTATCAGAGAAAGAGCATAATGATTTTTGTTAAGCGTTAGCGATTCTAACAAAATTCCATTTTGTTTTACTCCTTTGAACATCACAAGAGAACCCTTTGCCACTCTTAAACACCCTTATCAATTTTGGAAAACTCAATATCATCAAGTATACAGAAGAAATCAAGTTTTTTTTCATTTCGGGCACATATCTTGCATTTTCAAAAGTACACATCTGATTATTTTCAAAGTGTAAAGACACACTTCCAATTCCTAAAATCTTTGAGGTGATATTGTTTCCCATAGTTACTAAACTAAGATCTTTTCAATCATATTTGAAAACCGGTCTCTTTTGAAGTCATATGAAAAGAACGACTGAGTCTAAGACCTATTCTCCTTCAAAATAGATTTTCAATCGATTTGATTGATAACTTGAAATTTGATTTATGGCAACATAAACTTGAAATGTCAAAATTTGAAGAAGAGACAATATTTGCTTCTTCCTTATTTTGATCATTTGCTCATTTTCTTTTATAGCAATCTTTTATAAAATGCCCCATTTTCCCACTCATACTTCTTAAATAGCTCTAGACTTTGAACTTTTCCTTTAAAATTCTTTTCTTTCGGTTTGATGATTGTCATAGTGCCCATTTTGTCTAGTGGTGATCTACCTTTCACATGTAATCCTTCTCCTTTGTGAATTCAAATTTTGTTGTTGAATATCCAAATTCTTAGTTATTAAAGAATTAACCACAATCTCTAGTTAAAGAATCTTAGTATTCAATGGCATTTCTCATCTTTAAAGGTATTAGGTAAAGCATTTAGTAAAATGATGGCTTGATGCTCATCGAAAACTTTTCACAACTAGCTAAATCTTGACTCTTTGAAAAATTATCAAGATTTGTTTCAAGGTCCATAGAAGGATCCATTTGTAGCCAAAAACCTTTTTAAAAGATATATTTTATTTGGAAGGGACCTTGTAGATACAAAGTTTCAAGTTTATCCCAAATGAGAGGGTAGTAAACAATCACTCACTTTTCTCATTACATTGTCGACAAGATGTAATATTATGGCACTATGAGCTAACTCATGACTCTTTCATTTGAACACTTGTCAAATCATCGGAAAAAGACCCATCAATTGCCTTAGACAATTTTGTTGAATTAAATGAGCTTTTATCTTTTGTTGCCATATAGAAAAATCACTCTACCATCAAACATTTCAAGATCAAACTTATTTGTTCCCATTTTGAAAAGAGGAACAAGGTAAGTAAAGAAAAATTTCACAAATGCAGAGAGAAGATAAAATATCGGATAGTAAACAAATACAACAAGTCAAAAAAAAACTTTCCGGAAACTTGTTGATCAACAATCTTATGTATTTTATACAAAATAAAAGCATGAAACAAAAGAATCTAAGGTCTCAATTATACACTATTACGAGATCCCCAGATTACGTGAGACTCTTGTTCTTAGGTCAAGGAATGAATCCAAATAAGAGGCTTAGGTGATCTTATTCTTAATTGAAAAGCGAAAAAATTCATAACATGAGAAGACATTCAGAATATGATTTCTAAGTCACAAAGTCGGAAAAACATACAACTCCATCAGTTTGAAATCATACTATAACGTAAAGGTCTAGACAAAAAGAGACAAATAGTCGGTTATGCATAGATCAAAGCAATGATACGGTGAGAACAAAACTTAGAAGTATGACTAAGAGAAAGTTTATCGAGCGAACACCAGTTGGATGATTCTTCAACTTTGGGGTTTTACATATCCTCAAGAACAACCACCGGAGGCCTTATTTGTTTCAAGATTCACACAGAGCCTTATTTCAAACATCAAAGGCTTTCAAGAACACAAAGCTCGATACAGCATCGTTTTTGCTTTGATATTTGAGCGTAATCGGAAAACAAATATAGTCAGGTAAAAACACGAGGTTTTCATGTCGAAGGACTGGGTTCCCCAACCATTGGCTACTTCTGTTGAAGCTCCACAAGTGGATTCCTTCATGCATTTACAAGATCTTTCAAAAGTATGTCTCGGAAGTTACAAGAGTTCAACACCAGAATCACCCTCCAACCCAGCATTTACAGACAGGCGTCAATCAAGATTGACCTCAAATATACACACTATGAGAATAACTTTCACGAAGTATCATCTATTGTTCTACGATGTGATTTCACAAAGAAATCATCATAGAATGAAGAAAGGGTAGATGGATCAAGAACTCGGAGAGACAGAGAGAGAAAAAGAGATAACGTCCGGAAGAAGAAGGGTCGGAGACTATCTTATATGTCAAACCTGAGCCTTAACCTTTATACTCGGATGAATGGCTCATTGAAACCACGGAACCACGGTTCGGATGAAAAGCACAATATAAGCACAAAGGCGTGAAATAACAAATCGATTTAATCAAAAATAAGTGATCATTGTTGATCAACCTTTTACCTTGTCAACTGCTTGCCGATCAATCATCAATTTTATCTCTCAAATGCACTGATCCCTTTTTCTAGTTGAAATTGCTAAAAATTGTATCTCCTGTTTGTCATATTCACGAATGTTGGCGTCCCGACTCGAACTTCTCAAGCGGTGGGACACTATGGATGGATTTGATAAATGGGTATTCCAATTATCCCATGAGATCGTTCATATGAGCTCAACCTCCTTTGATCTTATCATTTCTCTTGGAAGTCTAATTTCTTCATTTGGAAATAGTTTTGCCGATCTGATGAGGTAGATCCTTCTTCTTATGAACACTCGAGCCTGGTTGAACTTTTGTGGATCGGTATCTCGTCTTCCTCTAGCCGTCGAAACGCTTCAAGATCGAGGTTGCCGTTTTCTTGATCGGCGCTTGTTAGGATTAGGTAATAAATAAAGGCGAAAAATAAAGAACACAAGAATTTATTTAGTTTAGCCTCAATGGAGACTCATCCGTCTTGACACGAGGTATTTTCTATAATAAATGATGATTATTATTTGCAAAGATTAGTAATATATATAACAAAACAAAGGTTCTCTAGTTATAATAAAATTCTACCAAGTGTTGCTTCAATCAACTAACTTAATGTTGTGGTTAAAGCCTCATCCCGTTCTTCGAGGACCGCTATGTCATTCCCAAAGGCTACTACCTAGATTTCCATCCAAGAAGGCCGAGCTTGTCAATGTTTTGCTTATGTTGTCCTTGTTTACGTGACTCGTCTTAATAAAAAAGGGTATAAGTGAGTTTTATTGGGTTTAAGTGTTATCTAGACCTTGTCATTTCCCATATCACGAGAATATCTCGACATTCTAATGGGAGAAAAATGACTTTGTGGATGACATTGTAATGCACTTCACGCCTCCTCTTGCATTAACTTGACGACGGCGGTTGTACTAATCGCTAGATTTTGTCAATTTGGTCTTCATGATGGCAAGGAGGCGTGCTCCAACTTGGCCCGGTGAAAGCGAGCATGCTTTCAACCTCCTCCAGAGGCTATAACATGCCGTTTCTTCACTCAAAAAATTTATTAGTTTAGGCTTCTCTGTTGCCCTTCTTGTCTACTACTTAAGAAGAGTACATATGGCTATTTTGTTGAAATGATTATTTGGAGAACTCATAAGACTTGCAAATCACCACAATTTTTGTGATAATGAGGTGCTATTTTCTCACAAAAGGGTAGATGTTTCATGAGAGGAGAAAGCATATTGATGTGCGCATCATTTTGTTTGTGTTATTATTGCTTGTGGTGATATTGTTGTGTGCAAGGTTAGTACCCATGATAATCGTCTTGATATGATGACCAAGACACTTCCTATACCCATGTTTGATCATTGATTATTCTTGGTTGGAATTGGTTGTTGAGTTTTGCCCTACAATTTTTGTGGAAGAGGTGAAGATTTTGTTTTAATCAAATATTGGATTTATTCCTTGCATTTGAATTCGTGTCAAGGTAGAGATCGTTAGATTTGATACGAATTCGGTTGGCAAACTCGAAAAGTTCGCGGTCGATATTGATGAAATTAAAATTATGAGAAATAAAATAAAATAAAATATATATATATATATATATATATATATATATATATCATGTATTATAGGATTAACGTATAAGCTCTTCTCTATAAAACCATCTTCGATATAGTGGATTATTCTCTCTCTGCTCATGGGTTTTGTCCTGTTCTAGGGTTCCCAACGTTAAATTTCGTATTCTTGTTATCTTTATTGCCTATTTTTCGTTCATATTATAACAATAACCTAAAGAGAACCATAACATCTACTCCGGGAGTATTTGCAAACGAAAATTCATAGGAATAAGGACCACATGCCTAAAATGCATCGTGAATTATCCACATATATTGATTCAAAGGTCAACATCTTGTTTGAGCTAATAGATATATGTTCTTAATTTGTGGAGTGGACCGATCCTACTTTCGGCATAAAAGTTACTCTTTACTTTTGATTCTTCGACAACTAGATCTTCGTCACAAAAGGGTCTCCATTCTTATTAATTTTCGTTGTTTTATTTCCACTACTTTGAAAGTAGGTGCTTTGGCATTAATTTTTCGTATGGGAATAGGAAATATTGGTTAAGTAAAATCTCAGATCTTAAAATCAAGTCTAATCATTTTGTGGAAAAGCTAAAGCGACAATTTACAAATTCATTGTTAAAATCAAGAAAGACCTGAAAGGTATCAGATAGAAAAACATATTAATATCATCAAAAGGAGCATGAAGTATTTAAAGAAAAATCAACCAAGTAAAAGTTCAAGTCCGATTAAAATTAGAACTTTCCCAAATTAAAATATAATTCCAAGAAAGGTTTTACCTTCCAAAGATTGATACACTTCTATCTCATTTCAAATGGCTGAAATTACAAGCAACTGTGAAGCATTGAAGCAGTAACCAGCATGGCAATAAAAACAACTTCCAGTAGATGTCGTCTATTTAAGCGACATGCTTTCTCTTTGGTTTTGTCATGCTTAATTTATTATTCTATGGTTTGACACTATTTTGAAAGTAAAAGAAAACCACCTCAACCCTTTAGATGGTGCGACACCATAGATTTACAGTATCAAGGTCTTTTAACGATACATAACTGATTTTTTTTCATAAATATAGAATCTCATTTTTAATACGAAGATAGATTATATATGTATTTGCAAAGTTGTTTGCGACCGACCGTCACTAATATATCAAAAATAGTAATACTTTAAAATATGTAAGACTTTATGAGGGCAAGCTCCGATCATAAAGCGTAATATTTGCAACAAAATGCTGTCCAAATAAGCAACAAAAATGCTAATACTAAAAATTTTGCAGAATTTTTATGAGGGCTCACTCTCGTCATAAATAGATTTATTTATAACAGCACATTATTTGCAAGGCAAAGTGATGTTGCTAATAGCGAGACAAATAATAAGTTATATGTACGAATAATTATGGCGGTTCTTGTCTTGTTGCATATCAATCACATAGTGTTTTGGGACGGTGTTTCTTCTATCATAAACTTGTTTGTTATTCCATTATTGCAACGGTGCCCAAACCCATAAATGATCCATCGCAAATACTATTTGACACTTATTGACGATTATTGCCCCACAAAGTCATTTTCTTGCATTACAATGTCGAGATATTCTCGTTTATGGGAAATGACAAGGTCGAGTTAACACTCAAACCCAATAACACATGTTTCGGATCAACCGAATTGCAATCCTTTGCTCCATATGTCATTTACATAGATTGTCATAACATAGACGGTAGGAGTGGGCTGCGTATGCTCCGGCCTTCAAGTTAGCATTCATACTTCAACCGCACTAGTTCAACTTAATATATTCCTTTTCAAAATCAAAGGGAAGATATGAATTTATTGAATTTGTTAATCGAATGAGAAAGGCTTACCTTCTTCCTGGCTTTTCTTTTATTTATAGATAGAACTCGGTGGTCTTGGGTCTCTAACTTCTACACGTGTGTGATTGACATGTGTCTTTCAAGTAGTCTTTGTCACGTCCATTTATCGTCGACTTTGTGTTGACAAGTGGTCATTTCACCATATTTACACTCTTTGTCTACGACATTTAACGATATGAGGCATCATTACAATTGTCCCATCAATACACCACGTCGATCGGTCTTCAAAGATAGTCTAGCTAAACTTAAGGCACCTTACGTTGTCCCACCAATGCTCTGGTCTACTCAACAAAGGCCGTTCGGATGAACTTAATGCTCCTTCCAAGTGTCACTATGTGGTCTCCAACTCGGGTGAGTTGTCAACTAAGGTTACAGGTCATACACCATTTGGATGCATTATTAAAGGTAACAATAGTCTCTAAGACCGGACTAAGTCATTCATGTGAGCCCATGGGCTTATTGAGGTTGACAACAAAGCATCAATTCCTTTTAGGTTAGATGAACCGGATCCATACGGAAATAACTATAGTTTGGGGTGCGACCATTAAATGATCCGATCCATTATTGCACACGGAGTGATTCTATTCGAAGTTGTAAGGCAAGGCAAAGACACGGAGCTAGGGTACCTTGAAACAACAATTAGATTTTTAGGGGTGACCATTGAGTGATTTGGCGGGCTACGGGTTGGCGGGCGTTCGGATTCCCAAGTTTACGAAACGGTCTGGGGAGTTGGAAAATAATGATAAGGGCTGCACTATTTGATGAGCTTTCAAACTATGCAGCATCACGTGCGTGCAAGGCACCCGTGCATTTGGGCCATTGGATGCTTGTATGTTTTCACGCTCCTCATCTTCATTGGTGAAGATCAGAAGACACGTGGAGTGCCCAGATAAGCCATTTGGGATGATGGATGGTGGAGATGGACTGCACTCTCTTATAAAAGGGCTTAGGGTACTCCAACTTGCCAAAGTTTAACTTTTTACGCCATTTTGAAATCTGAAAGAGTTTATTTAGATTTTCTTAAGTTGAAAGAGTGCATTTCTTCAGCTACAACACATCTCTTCTTCTATCCATTTCCAGTCATTTGCTCAAGCAACTTCATCCGTTTCAAGAAGAGGACCATTAACAGAGATCCATATTACTTAAAAAGGTATGCTTTTATCCTACTCAATGTACATGTTTGGTTATGTTTTGTGGTGCGGAAAAGATCAATTTTATGATGGCAAACTTAACCTCAGAGGAAACAACAGATCTGCGCAGAAGAAGCAGAAGGAGGAAAGCCTAAGGCAGAGGAAAAGAAAATGGCTAGCCGGTCCTTCCAGAGAGGTAAACCCTATGGGAGAAGGAGGTGTTAGTCCTAGAACCCGTAGAGTCAACTTAGGACTTAATTCTGATGAGATGGACAGGGTTGAGGTGGGTAGAATACGTTAAAGTCCTGTCTGGAGATCACGAAGACCCCGATTTTGATCCTGAATATTGGGCTTGAAATAAGTACCCTTCCGAGTTGAACATTTCTGACTTCTCCAAACTAAGGGACCAATATAAAGTGCCAGAGGTGGTCAGGTTAATTTTTCCAAGAAAGAAAGACAGGCCTTGTAGTCCGCCTGAGGAGCACGTGGCCATCATGAGCGATGCTTTCGCTTGTGGGATCAGGCTGCCCCTCCATCCATTTTTAGAGCTATCATTAGGCCATATCAAATGTCCCCGAACTTTTGGGCCCAAGTCGTGGAGACCTGGCTCATCTGGCAAGAGGTGAGCCCGGATTATCCTATTCCTTTGTACATTTTCACACCCTTTTAAGCTAAACAAATGTGCCAAGGGATGGAGAACCCAAGGAGGAGTTAAGGACTAGTATTACCTAACACCGAGGTGAACCCATAGCCCGATCATCACCGGTCACTCTTCATCAATCAAGCACTGGAGAAGCCAGTGGCTATGGGCTGCTGGCGACTGGCAGTGCCTGCATTCGGACCCGGTCCCCAAGTCGCAGTCCCTAGGACCTTATCTCATAGATGTGAGTCCAGTTTATTGCATGTTCTTGCCACTTGCTTGGCTACTACTGTGAATCTAATCGCGCCTGATTTTGTGCAGGGAGGTGCCAGCATACTTCTTGATTGAGAAGAACCTTAAAGTTAGACTTTTCCGGCGTCATCTGCAGTGATCACCTCTTTGTTAAACACCATATAATGAAGAATTCAGGTGAGCCTGTTTGCATACTTTAAGAATAATCACTCTTATTTACATTCATGAAAAAAGGATCTCACATGGGTGCTTTGCAGGGTCCAACGTTACCTAAGATTGGGTTGGTCGGTCTGGCAGCTAAGAAGATCGCTCCAGTGATGAAGAAAAAACTGCCGATCATAACCAAAGAGAACTCTCTCCGGGCTTAGCCTCAAGGCTGGAGAGAGGAGCCAACCTTCAGCTCAGCCCTCCTCTGATCCCAAGCAGATAATGCTAGTCCCTGCCATGTCATCCCAAGGCCTGCAAATCATGGTACAGAAGCAAGATGCAGGGGCTAAACAGATGGAGAAGAAGGGGACTGAAGTGAGGAAAGGAAAGGGGTCTGCCTCTGTCACTGCCATAGTGCCTGGGCAATGAGTACAGTCCAAGTCCCCTCCAGAGATGAAGACGACCTTGAGATTATTGATGAGGATGCTCTTAGAAGGCCAAGAAACCAAGGACTACCTCTTCAAAATCTTCCTCTCATCAAGGTGGGAAGTTAGAGACGTTCCTTGAATCTTCTACCGAACCATCCCTTCAAGAGGAATTAAAGACTGTTGTTTCTTCTGAGATGGGGCACATAAAGAAGGTTTTGGAGGGCAGACCGATGGAAATCTCACCTGCTGTGCTGAACATACTCCCTAACCACGCCTTTAAGGCTGTCGATGTGGTTGATTCATACTGGACTGAGAGTTGGGTCACCTACTCTGATCAGAGTTCACCCAGCCTTAAACTTTCAACAGCGAAACTTTTTGCGTAGATGGCAATAAAAACAACTTCCAGTAGATGTCGTCTATTCAAACGACATGCTTTCTTTTGGTTTTTGTCATGCTTATTTATTATTTTATGGTTTGACATTGTTTTGAAAGTAAAAAGAAAACCACCTCAACCCTTTAGATGGTACGACACCATAGATTTACAATATCAAGGTCTTTTAACAGATACATAACTGATTTTTTCACAAATATAGAATCTCATTTTTACTAGACAAGAAAGAGACAAATAGTCGGTTATGCATAGAAAAGCAGTCGATACGGTGAGAACAAAACTTAGTAAGTATGACTAAGAGAAAGTTTATCGGCGAACACCTGTGTTGGTTGATCTGATTCTAACTTTGGGGTTTTACATATCCTCGAGAACAACCACGGAGGCCTTATTTGTTTCAAGATTCACACTAGAGCCTTATTTCAAACATCAAAGGCTTTCAGAACACAAAGCTCGATACCCATCGTTTTGCTTTGATATTTGAGTAATCGAAAACAAATATAGTGCAGAAAGTAAAAACACGAGGTTTTCATGTCACGAAGGACTGGGTTCGCAACCATTGGCTACTTCTGTTGAAGCTCACAAGTGGATTCGGCTTCATGCATTTACAAGATCTTTCAAAAGTATGTCTCGGAAGTTACAAGGTTCAACACGAATCACCTCAACACAGCATTTCACAGACAGGCGTCAATCGAATTGACCTCAAATATCTACACATGAATAACTTTCACGAAGTATCATCTATTGTTCTACTGATTGTGATTTCACAAAGAAATCATCATAGAATGAAGAAAGGGTAGATGGATCAAGAACTCGGAGAGACGAGAGAGAGAAAAGAGATAGCGTCCGGGAAAGAAGGGTTGGAGACTATCTTATATGTCATTGATTACTGACTTAACCTATACTCGGATGATGGCTCGATTGAAACCGCGAGAACCAGCGGTTCGGATGAAAAAGCACAATATAAGCACAAAGGCGTGAAATAGCAATCGATTTAATAAATAAAAGTGATCATTGTTTGATCATTTTACCTTTGTCAAGCTGGCATTGCCGATCAATCATCAATTTTATCTCTTTGTCAAATGCACGATCCCCTTTTCTAGTTGAAATTGCTAAAAATTGTATCTCCATTTGTCGTATTCACGAATGTTGGGCGTCGACTCTGAACTTCTCAGCGGTGGGACACTATGGATGGATTTGATAAATGGGTATTCCAATTATCCCGTGAGATCGTTCATATGAGCTCAACCTCCTTTGATCTTATCAATTTGTCTTGGAAGTCTAATTTCTTCATTTGGAAATAGTTTTGCCGATCTGATGAGGTAGATCCTTCTTCTTATGAACACTACGAGCACGGTTGAACTTTTGTGGATCGGTCTATCTCGTCTTCCTCTAGTCGAAGGCCTTCAGATCGAGGTTGCCGTTTTCTTGATCGATTGGCTTGTTAGGATTAGGTAATAAATAAAGGCGAAAAATAAAGAACACGAATTTATTTAGTTTAGCCTCAATGTGAGACTTCATCCGATCTTGACCGCTGGTATTTTACTATAATAGATGATTATTATTTGCAAAGATTAGTAATATATATAACAAAACAAAGGTTCTCTAGTTATAATAAAATTCTACCAAGTGTTGCTTCAATAACTTAATGTTGTGGTTAAAACTCATCGGCCGTTCTTCTGAGGACATATAGTTCCCAAAGGCTACTACCTAGATTTCCATCCAAGAGGCCGAGCTTGTCAATGTTTTGCTTATGTTGTCCTTGTTTACGTGACTCGTCTTAATAAAAAGGGTATAAGTGAGTTTTATTGGGTTTAAGTGTTATCTAGATTTCCCATATCACGAGAATATCTCGACATTCTAATGGGAGAAAATGACTTTGTGGATGACATTGTAATGCACTTCAGCCTCCTCATTAACAGAAGCTTGACGATCGGCGGTTGTACTAATCTGCTAGATTTTGTCAATAAATTGGTCTTCATGATGGCGAGGAGCGCTCCAACGGCCCCGGTGAAAGCGAGCATGCTTCCTCCTCCAGAGGCTATAACATCGTTTCTTCACTCAAAAAATTTATTAGTTTAGGCTTCTCTGTTGCTTCTTGTCTACTACTTGAAGAGTACATATGGCTATTTTGTTGAAATGATTATTTGGAGAACTCGATAAGACTTGCAAATCACCACAATTTTTGTGATAATGAGGTGCTATTTTCTCTAAAAGGGTAGATGTTTCATGAGAGGAAAGCATATTGATGTGCGATCATTTTGTTTGTGTTATTATTGCTTGTGGTGATATTGTTGTGTGCAAGGTTAGTACCCATGATAATCGTCTTGATATGATGACCAAGACTTCCTATACCCATGTTTGATCATTGATTATTCTTGGTTGGAATTGGTTGAGTTTTTTGCCCTTCTGATTTTTGTGGAAGAGGTGAAGATTTTGTTTAGTCAAATATTGGATTTATTCCTTGCATTTGAATTAGTGTCAAGGTAGAGATCGTTAGATTTGATAACCGTCGGGTTGGGCGAAACTCGAAAAGTTCGGCGGTGCGACATATGAATTAAATTATGAGAAATAAAATAAAATAAAACATATATATATATATATATATATATATATATATATCATGTATTATAGGATTAACGTATAAGCTCTTCTCTATAAAACCATCTTGATATAGTGGATTATTCTCTCCTCTGCTCATGGGTTTTGTCCTGTTCTAGGGTTCCCAACGTTAAATTTACGTATTCT
Organism: Forsythia suspensa; assembly: GCA_023638005.1. Classification (NCBI taxonomy): domain Eukaryota; kingdom Viridiplantae; phylum Streptophyta; class Magnoliopsida; order Lamiales; family Oleaceae; genus Forsythia; species Forsythia suspensa. Next base: position 13,553,198 of record CM042675.1, read on the forward strand.
TGTTATCTTTATTGCCTATTTTTCGTTCATATTATAACAATAACCTAAAGAGAACCATAACATCTACTCGGGAGTATTTGCAAAGCGAAAATTCATAGGAATAAGGACCACATGCGCTAATGCATCGTGAATTATCCCATATATTGATTCAGAAGGTCAACATCTTGTTTGAGCTAATAGATATATATTCTTAATTTGTGGAGTGGACCGATCCTACTGAGCATAAAGTTACTCTTTACTTTTGATTCTTCGACAACTAGATCTTCGTCACAAAAGGGTCTCCATTCTTATTAATTTTACATTGTTTTATTTCCACTACTTTGAAAGTAGGTGCTTTGGCATTAATTTTTCGTATGGGAATAGGAAATATTGGTTAAGTAAAAATCTCAGATCTTAAAATCAAGTCTAATCATTTTGTGGAAAAGCTAAGCGACAATTTACAAATTCATTGTTAAAATCAAGAAAGACAAAAGGTATCAGATAGAAAAAACATATTAATATCATCAAAAGGAGCATAAGTATTTAAAGAAAAATCAACCAAGTAAAAGTTCAAGTCCGATTAAAATTAGAACTTTCCCAAATTAAAATATAATTCCAAGAAAAGTTTTACCTTCCAATTGATACACTTCTATCTCATTTCAAATGGCTGAAATTACGGAAGCAACTGTGAAGCATTGAGCAGTAACCAGCATGGCAATAAAACAACTTCCAGTAGATGTCGTCTATTTAAGCGACATGCTTTCTCTTTGGTTTTGTCATGCTTAATTTATTATTCTATGGTTTGACACTATTTTGAAAGTAAAAGAAAACCACCTCAACCCTTTAGATGAGTGCGACACCATAGATTTACAGTATCAAGGTCTTTTAACGGATACATAACTGATTTTTTTTCATAAATATAGAATCTCATTTTTTAATACGAAGATAGATTATATATGTATTTGCAAAAGTTGTTTGCGACCGACCGTCACTAATATATCAAAAATAGTAATACTTTAAAATATGTAAGACTTTATGAGGAAGCTCCGATCATAAAAGCGTAATATTTGCAACAAAATGCTGTCCAAATAAGCAACAAAAATGCTAATACTAAAAATTTTGCAGAATTTTTATGAGGGCTCACTCTCGTCATAAATAGATTTATTTATAACAGCACATTATTTGCAAGGCAAAGTGATGTTGCTAATAGCGAGACAAATAATAAGTTATATGTAACGAATAATTATGGCGGTTCTTGTCTTGTTGCATATCAATCACATAGTGTTTTGGGACGGTGTTTCTTCTATCATAAACTTGTTTGTTATTCCATTATTACAGTGGTGCCCAAACCCATAAATGATCCATCATAAATACTATTTGACACTTATTGACGATTATTGCCCCCAAAGTCATTTTCTTGCATTACAATGTCGAGATATTCTCGTTTATGGGAAATGACAAGGTCGAGTTAACACTCGAACCCATAACACATGTTTCGGATCAACGAATTGCAATCCTTTGCTCCATATGTCATTTCACATAAGATTGTCATTAACATAGAGCGGTAGGGTGGGCTGCCGTACTCCCGGCCTTTCAGAGTTATTCATACTTCAACCGCACTAGTTCAACTAATTATTCCTTTTCAAAATCAAAGGGAAGATATGAATTTATTGAATTTGTTGTCGAGAAAGGCTTACCTTCTTCACATGGCTTTTCTTTTATTTATAGATAGAACTCGTGGTCTTGGGTCTCTAACTTCTACGTGTGTGATTGACATGTGTCTTTCAAGTAGTCTTTGTCACGTCCATTTATCGTCGACTTTGTGTTGACAAGTGGTCATTTCACCATATTTACACTCTTTGTCTACGACATTATGATATGAGGGCATCATTACAATTGTCCCATCAATACACCACGTCGATCGGTCTTCAAAGATAGTCTAGCTAAACTTAAGGCACCTTACAGTTGTCCCACCAATGCTCTGGTCTACTCAACAAAGGCCGTTCGGATGAACTTAATGCTCCTTCCAGTGTCACTATGTGGTCGGTCCAACTCGGGTGAGGTTGTCAACTAAGGTTCTGGTCATACACCATTTGGATGCATTATTAAAGTAACAATAGTCTCTAAGACCAGGACTAAGTCATTCATGTGAGCCCATGGGCTTATTGAGGTTGACAACAAAGCATCAATTCCTTTTAGGTTAGATGAACGGGATCCATACAGGGAAATAACTATAGTTTGGGTGCGACCATTAAATGATCCGATCCATTATTGCACACGGAGTGATTCTATACAGTGTAGGCAAAGCAAAGACACGGAGCTAGGTGCCATTGAAACAACAATTAGATTTAAGGGTGACCATTGAGTGATTTGGCGGGCTACGGGTTGGCGGGCGTTCGGTTCCCAAGTTTACGAAGCGGTCTGGGGAGTTGGAAAATAATGATAAGGGCTGCACTATTTGATGAGCTTTCAAACTATGCAGCATCACGTGCGTGCAAGGCACCCGTGCATTTGGGCCATTGGATGCTTGTATGTTTTCACGCTCCTCATCTTCATTGGTGAAGATCAGAAGACACGTGGAGTGCCCAGATAAGCCATTTGGGATGATGGATGGTGGAGATGGACTGCACTCTCTTATAAAGGGCTTAGGGTACTCCAACTTGCCAAAGTTTAACTTTTTACGCCATTTGAAATCTGAAAGAGTTTATTTAGATTTTCTTAAGTTGAAAGGTGCATTTCTTCAGCTACAACACATCTCTTCTTCTATCCATTTCAGTCATTTGCTCAAGCAACTTCATCCGTTTCAAAAGAGGACCATAAGAGATCCATATTACTTAAAAAGGTATGCTTTATCCTACTCAATGTACATGTTTGGTTATGTTTTGTGGTGCGGAAAGATCAATTTTATGATGGCAAACTTAACCTCAGAGGAAACAACAGATCTGCGCAGAAGAAGCAGAAGGAGGAAAGCCTAAGGCAGAGGAAAAGAAAATGGCTAGCCGGTCCTTCCAGAGGTAAACCCTATGGGAGAAGGAGGTGTTAGTCCTAGAACCCGTAGAGTCAACTTAGGACTTAATTCTGATGAGATGGACAGGGTTGAGGTGGGTAGAATACGTTAAAGTCCTGTCTGGAGATCACGAAGACCCCGATTTTGATCCTGAATATTGGGCTTGAAATAAGTACCCTTCCGAGTTGAACATTTCTGACTTCTCCAAACTAAGGGACCAATATAAAGTGCCAGAGGTGGTCAGGTTAATTTTTCAAGAAAGAAAGACAGGCCTTGTAGTCCGCCTGAGGAGCACGTGGCCATCATGAGCGATGCTTTCGCTTGTGGGATCAGGCTGCCCCTCCATCCATTTTTAGAGCTATCATTAGGCCATATCAAATGTCCCGAACTTTTGGGCCCAAGTCGTGGAGACCTGGCTCATCTGGCAAGAGGTGAGCCCGGATTATCCTATTCCTTTGTACATTTTCACACCCTTTTAAGCTAAACAAATGTGCCAAGGGATGGAGAACCCAGGAGGAGTTAAGGACTAGTATTACCTAACACCGAGGTGAACCCATAGCCCGATCATCACGGTCACTCTTCATCAATCAAGCACTGGAGAAGCCAGTGGCTATGGAGCTGCTGGCGACTGGCAGTGCCTGCATTCGGACCCGGTCCCGAGTCGCAGTCCCTAGGACCTTATCTCATAGATGTGAGTCCAGTTTGTTGCATGTTCTTGCCACTTGCTTGGCTACTGTGAATCTAATCGCGCCTGATTTTGTGTGCAGGTGCCAGCATACTTCTTGATTGAGAAGAACCTTAAAGTTAGACTTTTCCGGCGTCATCTGCAGTGATCACCTCTTTGTTAAACACCATATAATGAAGAATTCAGGTGAGCCTGTTTGCATACTAAAGAATAATCACTCTTATTTACATTCATGAAAAAAGGATCTCACATGGGTGCTTTGCAGGGTCCAACGTTACCTAAGATTGGGTTGGTGGTCTGGCAGCTAAGAAGATCGCTCCAGTGATGAAGAAAAAACTGCCGATCATAACCAAAGAGAACTCTCTCCGGGCTTAGCCTCAAGGCTGGAGAGAGGAGCCAACCTTCAGCTCAGCCCTCCTCTGATCCCAAGCAGATAATGCTAGTCCCTGCCATGTCATCCCAAGGCCTGCAAATCATGGTACAGAAGCAAGATGCAGGGGCTAAACAGATGGAGAAGAAGGGACTGAAGTGAGGAAAGGAAAGGGGTCTGCCTCTGTCACTGCCATAGTGCCTGGGCAATGAGTACAGTCAAGTCCCCTCCAGAGATGAAGACGACCTTGAGATTATTGATGAGGATGCTCTTAGAAGGCCAAGAAACCAGGACTACCTCTTCAAAATCTTCCTCTCATCAAGGTGGGAAGTTAGAGACGTTCCTTGAATCTTCTACCGAACCATCCTTCAAGAGGAATTAAAGACTGTTGTTTCTTCTGAGATGGGGCACATAAAGAAGGTTTTGGAGGAGACCGATGGAAATCTCACCTGCTGTGCTGAACATACTCCCTAACCACGCCTTTAAGGCTGTCGATGTGGTTGATTCATACTGGACTGAGAGTTGGGTCACCTACTCTGATCAGGTTCACCAGCCTTAAACTTTCAACAGCGAAACTTTTTGCGTAGATGGCAATAAAAACAACTTCCAGTAGATGTCGTCTATTCAAACGACATGCTTTCTTTTGTTTTTGTCATGCTTATTTATTTTATATGTTTGACATTGTTGAAAGTAAAAGAAAACCACCTCAACCCTTTAGATGGTACGACACCATAGATTTACAATATCAAGGTCTTTTAACAGATACATAACTGATTTTTTCACAAATATAGAATCTCATTTTTAGTACGAAGATAGATTATATACTTATTTGCAAAAGTTGTTTCAGGTCACTGATATATCAAAATAGTTTAAAAATATGTAAGACTTTTTATGAGGGCAAGCTCCGGTCATAAAATGTAATATTTGCAACAAATTGCTGTCCAAATAAGCAACAAAAATGCTAATACTAAAAATTTTGCAGAATTTTACGATGGCTCACTCTGGTCATAAATAGATTTATTTATAACAGCACATTATTTGCAAGGCAAAGTGATGTTGCTAATAAGCGACACAAATAATTAGTTATATGTGATAATTGGTTATTCTTGTACTGTTATATCAATCACATAGTGTTTTGGGACGTGTTTTCTATTATCATAAACTTGTTTGTTATTCCATTATTACTGTGATTGTAAACCACAAATAATCCATCTGATTATTGTTGCCCCACAAAGTGATTTTTCTTGCATTAAAATAAGGATATTCGTTTGGAAATGACAAGGTCGAGTTAACCTCAAACCCAATAACACATGTTTCCAGATCAACAATTAATTGCAATCCTTTGCTCCATATGTCATTTTACACTTTCATAAAATTGTCATTCTAACATAGGCGGATAGGCGCCATATGTTCTCGGCTCAAGTTAGCATTCATGCTTCAACGGACTAGTTCAACTTAATAATTATTCCTTTTCAAATATCAAAGGATATGAATATATTGAATTTGTTAATCGAGAAAGGCTTACTTTCTTCATGTGGCTTTTCTTTTATTTATAGATAGAACTCGGGTGGGTTCTCTAACTCCTACCGATTGACATGTGTCTTTCAAGTAGTCATTATTACCGTCCATTTATGTATCGACTTTGTGTTTGGTGGTCATTTATTTTATTATACATTGTCCGACATCAATACGTGATCCGGTCTTCAAAACAATCTAGCTAAACTTAAGGCACCTATAGTTGTCCCACCAACATCAAGTCCTTTTATGGTTAGATGTGTATGGGTATAGTATTTCTTTGTCATAAAATAACAATTTTATGATAAATAAAATTTGTTCTTTTCATTTATTATTATTGTTTAATATTGAGCATGTAAATAAAGTGCCAATGATCACTGTGATAATATAAGTTGGATGCTTGCGTTGAGAAGCATAGTGTGACACAACTTATATTTTGATCATAATAAAATTGTTCACAACTAAAGTATAAGTTTGGCTCCTTGTCTAGAAGGTTGTAGTGTTATTTTTAATTATTCGGATTATGCAATTTGTTAGAAATAATTTAATAGTAGTGGAGTGTATTGAGCGGATCACGAATTTAATTATAGCATGAATGGTAATTAATTGATCACTTCAGGTATTTCATCTAAATTCCTTGAGCGAGGATTGTGTATCTTTTCGTTAGTTTAATGGTTCTTTGATTCACCAATGGGTGAGATCAATTTAATTAATCAAATATCTCAATGAGTTGGAAACTTGAGAATGAGCAAAGTAGAGAACATAGATTGGTATTGTCAGTTAATGAAGTATTTACATTGAATGGTTATAATCTGAAATTTCCGATTAAAAACTTCGACATCTGAATTAGTTCGGGGACCGTTGAAAATGTAACTTAAAGTTAGTGAGAATAATTAGAAGGTAAAACGGTCATTTATGTATACTTAATTATCGAATCTCGACGGGGATGAATCATATATCTGAGTCAGGAGGAAAGTATTACAACACGTAATTTTATATATTTCGAGTGGGTCTCTTGTCTTTAGTGGAAAAAGCAAAAGACTAATAGTTAGATTGAGGGGTCTAAGGTCGACTAGGCGGAATCGATTATTGGAGCTTGAAAATATATGTCGTCGAGATCTGTGGTAGCTCTATAAAGTTTTGAACTTAATCACGAGTTACTAATAAAGTTTTGGACTTGATTGTAATTGTGATATAAGTTCGAGGATTATGTGTAATTAAATCAATCCTAAGGTAATTGGGTTGGATGTTTCATTGTTTGCAATCGGACTCTTGTCATTGGTTGCAATCGAGAATCTGTTATATTTATATCACATTGCATGTGATGTAAATTAATTCAATTCAGTCAATAAAAGAGAAAATTAAAGTCTTTGTTTGACTTGAATTTTAGTTCTTAGTTTTCTAGTTTTGTAGTCAGGGGTGGTTTATGATTTAATTAAAAGATGCCACATCTTGCAGTGTAATCTAGACTTGGAGAATACCATAGAATACTTGAGCGTTGGGAGCACCAAGTTCGTGAATCGAAGCGACAAGTTAGTGAATCGGATCGAGACTAATATCGTTTATCGATTCGGTATAATACTAATCTATTAGTATTTAATTATAATAAATACGAACACCTAGGAAAGATCCTGGTTTTATTGAATTAAAGAATTTTTTATTTTACGGCTAATTCTCGTGCGGTTCCAACAAGATGAACCAGATCCGTACCAGAAATAACTATAGTTTTGGGTGCGACCATGAATTGATCTGATCCATTATTGCGCGGAGTGATTCTATTCTGAAGCTGTAAGAGCCAAGGCAAAGACCTGGAGCTAGGGTACTTTGTGAAACAACAGTTAGATTTACTCAGAGGTGACCGTTGAGTGATTTGGTTGGGTTGACATTTAGTTCACAAGTTTACAAAACGGTCTGGGGAGTTGGAAAATAATAATAAGGGCTGCACTATTTGATGAGCTTTCAGACTATGCAGCATCACACGCATAAGGCACCCCATGCATTTGGGCCATTGGATGCTTGTATGTCACACTTCATCCTCAATTGTAAAGATCAGAAGACACGTGGAGTGCCGGATCTGCCATGTGGGATGATGGATGGTGAGATGGACTGTACCCTCTTATAAAAGGGCTTAGGGTACTCCAAGTATAACTTTTACGCCATTTGAAATCTGAGACAGTTTATTTAGATTTTTCTTAAGTTGAAAAGTGCATTTCTTTACCTACACATCTCTTCCTCTATCCATTCCAGTGATTTGCTCGAAACAACTTCATCCGTTTCAAGAGGCGACCATTAACATAAATCCATATTACAAAAGGTATGCTTTGATCCTACTCAATGTACATGTTTGGTTATGTTTTGGGGTGCGGAAAAGATCGATTTTATGATGGCAAACATAACCTCAGAGGAAACAGCAGAAGTGCAGAAGCAGAAGGAGGAAAGCCTAAGGCAGAGGAAAAGAAAGGGATAGCCGGTCCTTCCAGAGATGTAAACCCTATGGGAAAGAAGGGTTAGTCCTAGAACCCATAGAGTCAACTTAGGACTTACATCTAATGAGATGGACAGGTTGAGGAGTGGGTAGAACCCGTAAAGTCAACCCGATGCTTTTGCTTATGGGATGAGCTGCCCCTCCATCTCTTTTTAGAGCCATCATTAAGTCCTATAATGTGTGTCCATATCAAATGTCCCCGAACTTTTTGGCCCAAGTCGTGGAGACCTGGCTCATCTGGCAAGAGGTGAGCCCGGACTATCCTACACCTTTGTACATTTTTACACCTTTTAAGCTAAACAAATGGGATGGAGAACCCAATGAGGGAGTTAAGGACTGGTATTATCTAACACCGAGGTGAACCCATAGCCCGATCATCACTGGTCACCTTTGTCAATCAAGCACTAGAAGCCAGTGGCTATGGGCTGCTGGCAGTACCTTCCGGACCTGGTGAAGTCACAGTCCCCATGACCTTATCTCATTGGCGTGAGTCCAGTTTATGCGTGTTTGCTACTTTCTTAGCTACTATTGTGAATCTAATCGGACCTAATTTTGTGCATGGGAGGTGCCAGCATACTTCTTGACTGAGAAGAACCTTAAAAGTTAAAGTTATAGGTGATCTTTACTCATACAAGGAGACTTTTTAGTCATCTGCAGTGATCACCTCTTTGTTAAACACCATATAATGAAGAATTCAGGTGAGCCTGTTTGTATACTTTAAGAATAATTACTCTTATTTACATTCATGAAAAAGGGATCTCACATGGGTGCTTTGCAGGGTCCAACGCGTTACCTAAGATTGGGTTGGTCGGTCTGGCAGCTAAGAAGATCGCTCCAGTGATGAAGAAAAAACTGCTGATCATAACCAGAAGAGCTCTCTCTGGGCTTAGCCTCAAGGCTGGAGACAGGAGCCAACCTTCAGCTCAGCCCTCCTCTGATCCCAAGTAGACAATGGAAGTCCCTGCGATGTCAAGACCTGCAAATCGTGGTGCAGAAGCAAGAAGGGCTAAACAGATGGAGAAGAAGGGGACTGAAGTGAGGAAAGGAAATGGGTCTGCCTTTGTCACTGCCATAGTGCCCGGGCAAGGTACATTCAAGTCCCCTCCAGAGATGAAGACGACCTTGAGATTATTGATGAGGATGCTCTTAGAAAGGCCAGAAACGAAGGACTACCTCTTCAAATCGTCCTCTCATCAAGGTGGAAAGTCAGAGACGCTCTTTGAATCTTCTACGGACCATCCCTTCAAGAGGAATTAAAGACTCCTGTTTCTTCTGAGATGGGGCACATAAAGAAGGTTTTGGAGGACAGACCGGTGGAAATCTCACCTGCTATGCTGAACATACTCACTGCCACGCCTTTAAGGCTGTCGATGTGTTTATTCATACTGGACTGAGGGTTGGGTCACCTACTCTGATCAAGTTCACCCAGCCTTAAACTTTCAATAGCGAAAGTTATGGCGGTCAGGTCCCTAATGTTGATTGAGGAGACTGAGACGGAGGTTAGAGAATATGTTAAAAGGGGTACTCATATTAAATCTTTTTACGTTAAAAGCGTGGCCTTGCGCAATTGTTTCTTATCAATTGAAAAGTGTAATCACTCCAACTTGATTAGCTGATCAAGATAACTTTAAGGCACGTTGACAATTAAACACTGGGACAACTTTGGTGCCTTACTCGATTTATTCAGCCCATAGGTCCATATTGAGAAATTTATGTGCTCCCAAGATTACGTAATAATTATGAAACTCACATTCTCACTTTAACGAGTAGTTCCCAAAGACTCAAAGATAATTGTACTAGCAAGAAGTCACCAACTCGGGCTGCTGGAGGTTGCTTGCAAGCTTGATGCCTCTATGCAGCATTTAAAATAAACATTTATCATGTCATGAGTACATCATTTCAAAATAATCAGCTTAGATATTATGATAATCAAACTCACATTTGCATACAAGTACACTTTATCGGTTATACCTACGGAGGTGCTCGAACTCCACAGTGTGGTGTGGTAGGGTTTGCTGATTGGTCTTCTATTCAAAGGACAACTTCAGCCAAGACTCTATAAGGACCTTCCCAATTTAGACCTAGTGTGCCAACACCGGGCTCTTGGGAGGATATGAATACCTTCCTTAGGACCAAGTCCCTTTTTGGAATGACCGGGTCTTCATTCTTTTGTTGTAATGTGTGCCACCTTCTGTTGCAACTTTAACTTTTCTTGGGCATTGTCTCTCCACTCGGAAGGAGGTCAAGTTCAACCTTCCAGGACTCTTCTTTGAAAACTTCCTCAAAGTGGATTTATGGGATGGTAGTCCGACCTCCACGGCACATTGCTTCAGCTCCGTCGCCTAGAAAGCGGGGTTTATCCACTAACAGATCAGTAGTCTGTATCGTCCATAATACTTGGGGTTGCTCGTCAATCCATGCTCTATTGCATATTCCAGCTTCTTTTTCAATGTGTATTTTATGGTTTTGTTCACTGTCTCTACTTGACCATAAGCCTAAGGGTGATGTGGGGACGAAAAATCTATCTTATCCCAAGTTGCATAATTCTCTATGTCGCGTTTCTAAGCGCTGGCATTATCACGACTAATGAGTGGAAAACACCAAATCGGCAAATGATATTCATCCATAAACTTTGAAGTATTAGCTAGTGATTTTCATCAGCGGTTAAACAACCTTAGTGAAATAATCAATAGCCACAATTGCATAACATTGATTGCCCCACCTCGGGAATTGGACAGATAATGTCTATTCTCCATTTATCAAAAGGCCACGAACTTGATACAACACTGCAATCGTGTGGGGGCTGCCTATGTATAAGCCAAGCGTTGGCGCTTGTCACATTCGCGGACAAAATCAAGAATGTCCTTCTTGAGAATATGCGTAATATTCTTGCGAGGATTTGATGGAGTTAAAAAATAGGTCACAGTAGTTGCCACACACCTTCATGGATTTTCCTCAAGATGTAGTCCACCTCATCTAGCCCTACGCATTTGAGAGCAAATGAGTAGCCCTTCTTATAGAGCACCTTGTCACGAATAGCGAAGTGGATTGAAAACTTCTGCATGTTTGGCGCTTCATCTTTGTCCTATGGAAGGACCTGATTTCCCAATATCTGTGATGATGGGTTTCATCCATGAATCTGTACTTTCAATGGTGAAGATTATCATCTTGCTCCATAGTGGGGTTGGAGAATTCAACACGGTTGTATCAGGAGGTCTGAGTCTTTACTGCCAGCTTTGACAACGTCGGCGTTGTAGTTATTAGTCTGGGGATCTAGATCAACTCAAAGCTTTCAAAGCTCGGTGCTAGGTTTTGCACTTTCCTGAGGTGAAGCCATATTCTTATCTTTTCCTCAAAATCACCTTTCACTTGGCTGACAACAAGTTAGGAATCACAATACAACGTGGCTTTGGCTTGTAAGGCTTTGTCAAGCCTTAATCCAGCCAGGGCCTCATATTCAACATGGTTGGATGCTTTAAATCTGAAGTGCAAAGCTACATGCAATTTGTGTCCATCGGATGATCAACATTATTCATGCACACACACTGCTCTTGCTCCTGCTCCTACTCTGCCTCGGACTCATCGGCTACTCTGTCCACAATTGTTAATAAATATATGGTTATTTTGTTTTATTTAATTATTAAAGGTAGAATAGTCTTTCTAGCTTAGCCTATATAGTTTATTTGTAATTTTCATTGAGATTTTGTATTATTTTAATTATGCATAAGGAACCTAGCCTCCTCCTCTTAGTTTGATTCTTCTTGTTCTTTATTTTGTCAATATTATTTAACATGGTATCGAGCCACGAATAATGGGTAGTTTAATCTCAATTTCGACATTTCGGCAGTTTCAATTTATCGGATTTCACTTCGGCGGTTTCAATTTCGCATCACTTTCGGAATACACTTATGATATCAATTTTTCTTTTCTTTTTCAGTGATTATCAATTTCGACAATATAAATTTTCGGCAATATCAATTTTACGTTTTGAGTTTTGGATTTGGTGTTGAGAGTTAGAAGTTGATGTTCTACATTTGAGGTATTTGTTTTGCATTCGTTTATCTACAATCGCAATTTGGTATTCGTTGCGTTCCAATTTTGTGTATTTGATTATGCTACGAAGAGATGATTCCCTTGATCTGTGAGTGTGAACTTGGATTGAAAAAATTATTCGTATTGGAATTATGTAATGAGGAATTTCCTTAAAGGTAAAAAGCGTGGGGATATGTTAGTGGCATACATGAAACCGTGAATCTTCTGAAAATTATGCCACCTTGATAGATACACAGGAAATAATAATAAAATTATTGGATTAACAATTCGGTTGAGCATTTCATAGGTGTAGAATTGGCTAAGTATGACACAACAAATGAGGTTTGGATCATCTCTGAAGTTATACACTCGGTCAAATTTTGCAAAGCGATCAATTGGAAAATGACATACGAGCTATTTAGCGAGAATAATATGAGTATTGAGTTCTATTACGCTGACAAATCTTTGGATCAATTGGCTCTTCTGAAGTTATGTCCCTATTGAAAGTCTTACAAGTCAAAGTCAAATTTTCTTGTTTGGTTATCTTATAAGTAGTGGGTCCTGAGAATGTGAGGATAAATAATGACCATGAAGTTGTGGGTCCTCTGAAATATGTAGATAAAAAGTATGTTTGGTGAGTTAATATATATATATAAGCTTAGCTATGTTTTGATATATAGCGTGATGGTCGGTCGTAAACAACTTTTTGCTAAAAGCATAAAATCTATCTTTGTACTAAAAATGAGATTCTATATTTGTGCTAAAAAATCAGTTATGTCCCTGTTGAAAGTCCTTTTACTGTAATTCCATGGTGATTTTCTTTTGGTTTCAAAAGGTGTCGAAGTCAGAACACTAAATCAAGCAAGAGGAAAACCGAAGAAAACATGTCATAGAAATAAATCTACTAGTAGTTGTTTTATAGTTATGCATATAATATGTAAATATTGAATAAACTCTGGTTATAGGACTATAAATCCAATAACAACACATTTAGAAGGACTTTAAATCTGTAATCAATGGACTCAAACAATCCAAAACTAAAATAAATTTGAATTGTACAGTGCCTTAAGTACATAAATTTTATAACCAAGAGCCATTTGGCCTATATAATTGATTCTCAAACTGTCAGTAGTAACTAGCTGGCTACTTCTTCAATGCTTCACGTTTTCTTGTAATTTCAGCCATTAATGAGATAGAAGTGCATCAATCTGTTGAAGGTAAGAATCCTTCTTGAAATAAATTTCAATCTGAGAAGTTCTAATTTCAATTGGCATTAAACTTTTACTTGTTTGATTTTTCTTTAAAGACTTCATGCAGTCCTTTTTATGATACCTTTCAGTCTTTCTTGATTTTAACAATGAATTTGTAAATTATCAGTTTAGCTTTTTCACATATGATTAGACCTGATTCTAAGATCTGAGATTTTAGTTAACCATTTCCTATTCTGAAAAATTAAGGCCAAACAGCTACTTTCAAATTAGCAGAAACAAAAACAACAGAAAATTAATAAGAATGGAGATCTGTGTGGTGATATAAGATCTAATTGTAGAAATCAAAGTTACAGGTAGCTTTTGATTGATGCTGAAAAGAGAGACATGTGCCGAAATTAAGAACATAAATCAAGTAGCCCAAACAAGATGTTGACTTTTGTTGAATCAATATGTCTGGATTAACGTATGCATGTCATGGACGTGCTCCTTATTCAATCGACATAGCCCTTTAAAATTTTAACTTCTTAAATTTCTTCCTGCATTTTTGGTTAAATTACAAAAAGCAGATGTCTAGACAAGAAAGAGACAAATAGTCGGTTATGCATAGAAAAGCAGTCGATACGGTGAGAACAAAACTTAGTAAGTATGACTAAGAGAAAGTTTATCGGCGAACACCTGTGTTGGTTGATCTGATTCTAACTTTGGGGTTTTACATATCCTCGAGAACAACCACGGAGGCCTTATTTGTTTCAAGATTCACACTAGAGCCTTATTTCAAACATCAAAGGCTTTCAGAACACAAAGCTCGATACCCATCGTTTTGCTTTGATATTTGAGTAATCGAAAACAAATATAGTGCAGAAAGTAAAAACACGAGGTTTTCATGTCACGAAGGACTGGGTTCGCAACCATTGGCTACTTCTGTTGAAGCTCACAAGTGGATTCGGCTTCATGCATTTACAAGATCTTTCAAAAGTATGTCTCGGAAGTTACAAGGTTCAACACGAATCACCTCAACACAGCATTTCACAGACAGGCGTCAATCGAATTGACCTCAAATATCTACACATGAATAACTTTCACGAAGTATCATCTATTGTTCTACTGATTGTGATTTCACAAAGAAATCATCATAGAATGAAGAAAGGGTAGATGGATCAAGAACTCGGAGAGACGAGAGAGAGAAAAGAGATAGCGTCCGGGAAAGAAGGGTTGGAGACTATCTTATATGTCATTGATTACTGACTTAACCTATACTCGGATGATGGCTCGATTGAAACCGCGAGAACCAGCGGTTCGGATGAAAAAGCACAATATAAGCACAAAGGCGTGAAATAGCAATCGATTTAATAAATAAAAGTGATCATTGTTTGATCATTTTACCTTTGTCAAGCTGGCATTGCCGATCAATCATCAATTTTATCTCTTTGTCAAATGCACGATCCCCTTTTCTAGTTGAAATTGCTAAAAATTGTATCTCCATTTGTCGTATTCACGAATGTTGGGCGTCGACTCTGAACTTCTCAGCGGTGGGACACTATGGATGGATTTGATAAATGGGTATTCCAATTATCCCGTGAGATCGTTCATATGAGCTCAACCTCCTTTGATCTTATCAATTTGTCTTGGAAGTCTAATTTCTTCATTTGGAAATAGTTTTGCCGATCTGATGAGGTAGATCCTTCTTCTTATGAACACTACGAGCACGGTTGAACTTTTGTGGATCGGTCTATCTCGTCTTCCTCTAGTCGAAGGCCTTCAGATCGAGGTTGCCGTTTTCTTGATCGATTGGCTTGTTAGGATTAGGTAATAAATAAAGGCGAAAAATAAAGAACACGAATTTATTTAGTTTAGCCTCAATGTGAGACTTCATCCGATCTTGACCGCTGGTATTTTACTATAATAGATGATTATTATTTGCAAAGATTAGTAATATATATAACAAAACAAAGGTTCTCTAGTTATAATAAAATTCTACCAAGTGTTGCTTCAATAACTTAATGTTGTGGTTAAAACTCATCGGCCGTTCTTCTGAGGACATATAGTTCCCAAAGGCTACTACCTAGATTTCCATCCAAGAGGCCGAGCTTGTCAATGTTTTGCTTATGTTGTCCTTGTTTACGTGACTCGTCTTAATAAAAAGGGTATAAGTGAGTTTTATTGGGTTTAAGTGTTATCTAGATTTCCCATATCACGAGAATATCTCGACATTCTAATGGGAGAAAATGACTTTGTGGATGACATTGTAATGCACTTCAGCCTCCTCATTAACAGAAGCTTGACGATCGGCGGTTGTACTAATCTGCTAGATTTTGTCAATAAATTGGTCTTCATGATGGCGAGGAGCGCTCCAACGGCCCCGGTGAAAGCGAGCATGCTTCCTCCTCCAGAGGCTATAACATCGTTTCTTCACTCAAAAAATTTATTAGTTTAGGCTTCTCTGTTGCTTCTTGTCTACTACTTGAAGAGTACATATGGCTATTTTGTTGAAATGATTATTTGGAGAACTCGATAAGACTTGCAAATCACCACAATTTTTGTGATAATGAGGTGCTATTTTCTCTAAAAGGGTAGATGTTTCATGAGAGGAAAGCATATTGATGTGCGATCATTTTGTTTGTGTTATTATTGCTTGTGGTGATATTGTTGTGTGCAAGGTTAGTACCCATGATAATCGTCTTGATATGATGACCAAGACTTCCTATACCCATGTTTGATCATTGATTATTCTTGGTTGGAATTGGTTGAGTTTTTTGCCCTTCTGATTTTTGTGGAAGAGGTGAAGATTTTGTTTAGTCAAATATTGGATTTATTCCTTGCATTTGAATTAGTGTCAAGGTAGAGATCGTTAGATTTGATAACCGTCGGGTTGGGCGAAACTCGAAAAGTTCGGCGGTGCGACATATGAATTAAATTATGAGAAATAAAATAAAATAAAACATATATATATATATATATATATATATATATATATCATGTATTATAGGATTAACGTATAAGCTCTTCTCTATAAAACCATCTTGATATAGTGGATTATTCTCTCCTCTGCTCATGGGTTTTGTCCTGTTCTAGGGTTCCCAACGTTAAATTTACGTATTCTTGTTATCTTTATTGCCTATTTTTCGTTCATATTATAACAATAACCTAAAGAGAACCATAACATCTACTCGGGAGTATTTGCAAAGCGAAAATTCATAGGAATAAGGACCACATGCGCTAATGCATCGTGAATTATCCCATATATTGATTCAGAAGGTCAACATCTTGTTTGAGCTAATAGATATATATTCTTAATTTGTGGAGTGGACCGATCCTACTGAGCATAAAGTTACTCTTTACTTTTGATTCTTCGACAACTAGATCTTCGTCACAAAAGGGTCTCCATTCTTATTAATTTTACATTGTTTTATTTCCACTACTTTGAAAGTAGGTGCTTTGGCATTAATTTTTCGTATGGGAATAGGAAATATTGGTTAAGTAAAAATCTCAGATCTTAAAATCAAGTCTAATCATTTTGTGGAAAAGCTAAGCGACAATTTACAAATTCATTGTTAAAATCAAGAAAGACAAAAGGTATCAGATAGAAAAAACATATTAATATCATCAAAAGGAGCATAAGTATTTAAAGAAAAATCAACCAAGTAAAAGTTCAAGTCCGATTAAAATTAGAACTTTCCCAAATTAAAATATAATTCCAAGAAAAGTTTTACCTTCCAATTGATACACTTCTATCTCATTTCAAATGGCTGAAATTACGGAAGCAACTGTGAAGCATTGAGCAGTAACCAGCATGGCAATAAAACAACTTCCAGTAGATGTCGTCTATTTAAGCGACATGCTTTCTCTTTGGTTTTGTCATGCTTAATTTATTATTCTATGGTTTGACACTATTTTGAAAGTAAAAGAAAACCACCTCAACCCTTTAGATGAGTGCGACACCATAGATTTACAGTATCAAGGTCTTTTAACGGATACATAACTGATTTTTTTTCATAAATATAGAATCTCATTTTTTAATACGAAGATAGATTATATATGTATTTGCAAAAGTTGTTTGCGACCGACCGTCACTAATATATCAAAAATAGTAATACTTTAAAATATGTAAGACTTTATGAGGAAGCTCCGATCATAAAAGCGTAATATTTGCAACAAAATGCTGTCCAAATAAGCAACAAAAATGCTAATACTAAAAATTTTGCAGAATTTTTATGAGGGCTCACTCTCGTCATAAATAGATTTATTTATAACAGCACATTATTTGCAAGGCAAAGTGATGTTGCTAATAGCGAGACAAATAATAAGTTATATGTAACGAATAATTATGGCGGTTCTTGTCTTGTTGCATATCAATCACATAGTGTTTTGGGACGGTGTTTCTTCTATCATAAACTTGTTTGTTATTCCATTATTACAGTGGTGCCCAAACCCATAAATGATCCATCATAAATACTATTTGACACTTATTGACGATTATTGCCCCCAAAGTCATTTTCTTGCATTACAATGTCGAGATATTCTCGTTTATGGGAAATGACAAGGTCGAGTTAACACTCGAACCCATAACACATGTTTCGGATCAACGAATTGCAATCCTTTGCTCCATATGTCATTTCACATAAGATTGTCATTAACATAGAGCGGTAGGGTGGGCTGCCGTACTCCCGGCCTTTCAGAGTTATTCATACTTCAACCGCACTAGTTCAACTAATTATTCCTTTTCAAAATCAAAGGGAAGATATGAATTTATTGAATTTGTTGTCGAGAAAGGCTTACCTTCTTCACATGGCTTTTCTTTTATTTATAGATAGAACTCGTGGTCTTGGGTCTCTAACTTCTACGTGTGTGATTGACATGTGTCTTTCAAGTAGTCTTTGTCACGTCCATTTATCGTCGACTTTGTGTTGACAAGTGGTCATTTCACCATATTTACACTCTTTGTCTACGACATTATGATATGAGGGCATCATTACAATTGTCCCATCAATACACCACGTCGATCGGTCTTCAAAGATAGTCTAGCTAAACTTAAGGCACCTTACAGTTGTCCCACCAATGCTCTGGTCTACTCAACAAAGGCCGTTCGGATGAACTTAATGCTCCTTCCAGTGTCACTATGTGGTCGGTCCAACTCGGGTGAGGTTGTCAACTAAGGTTCTGGTCATACACCATTTGGATGCATTATTAAAGTAACAATAGTCTCTAAGACCAGGACTAAGTCATTCATGTGAGCCCATGGGCTTATTGAGGTTGACAACAAAGCATCAATTCCTTTTAGGTTAGATGAACGGGATCCATACAGGGAAATAACTATAGTTTGGGTGCGACCATTAAATGATCCGATCCATTATTGCACACGGAGTGATTCTATACAGTGTAGGCAAAGCAAAGACACGGAGCTAGGTGCCATTGAAACAACAATTAGATTTAAGGGTGACCATTGAGTGATTTGGCGGGCTACGGGTTGGCGGGCGTTCGGTTCCCAAGTTTACGAAGCGGTCTGGGGAGTTGGAAAATAATGATAAGGGCTGCACTATTTGATGAGCTTTCAAACTATGCAGCATCACGTGCGTGCAAGGCACCCGTGCATTTGGGCCATTGGATGCTTGTATGTTTTCACGCTCCTCATCTTCATTGGTGAAGATCAGAAGACACGTGGAGTGCCCAGATAAGCCATTTGGGATGATGGATGGTGGAGATGGACTGCACTCTCTTATAAAGGGCTTAGGGTACTCCAACTTGCCAAAGTTTAACTTTTTACGCCATTTGAAATCTGAAAGAGTTTATTTAGATTTTCTTAAGTTGAAAGGTGCATTTCTTCAGCTACAACACATCTCTTCTTCTATCCATTTCAGTCATTTGCTCAAGCAACTTCATCCGTTTCAAAAGAGGACCATAAGAGATCCATATTACTTAAAAAGGTATGCTTTATCCTACTCAATGTACATGTTTGGTTATGTTTTGTGGTGCGGAAAGATCAATTTTATGATGGCAAACTTAACCTCAGAGGAAACAACAGATCTGCGCAGAAGAAGCAGAAGGAGGAAAGCCTAAGGCAGAGGAAAAGAAAATGGCTAGCCGGTCCTTCCAGAGGTAAACCCTATGGGAGAAGGAGGTGTTAGTCCTAGAACCCGTAGAGTCAACTTAGGACTTAATTCTGATGAGATGGACAGGGTTGAGGTGGGTAGAATACGTTAAAGTCCTGTCTGGAGATCACGAAGACCCCGATTTTGATCCTGAATATTGGGCTTGAAATAAGTACCCTTCCGAGTTGAACATTTCTGACTTCTCCAAACTAAGGGACCAATATAAAGTGCCAGAGGTGGTCAGGTTAATTTTTCAAGAAAGAAAGACAGGCCTTGTAGTCCGCCTGAGGAGCACGTGGCCATCATGAGCGATGCTTTCGCTTGTGGGATCAGGCTGCCCCTCCATCCATTTTTAGAGCTATCATTAGGCCATATCAAATGTCCCGAACTTTTGGGCCCAAGTCGTGGAGACCTGGCTCATCTGGCAAGAGGTGAGCCCGGATTATCCTATTCCTTTGTACATTTTCACACCCTTTTAAGCTAAACAAATGTGCCAAGGGATGGAGAACCCAGGAGGAGTTAAGGACTAGTATTACCTAACACCGAGGTGAACCCATAGCCCGATCATCACGGTCACTCTTCATCAATCAAGCACTGGAGAAGCCAGTGGCTATGGAGCTGCTGGCGACTGGCAGTGCCTGCATTCGGACCCGGTCCCGAGTCGCAGTCCCTAGGACCTTATCTCATAGATGTGAGTCCAGTTTGTTGCATGTTCTTGCCACTTGCTTGGCTACTGTGAATCTAATCGCGCCTGATTTTGTGTGCAGGTGCCAGCATACTTCTTGATTGAGAAGAACCTTAAAGTTAGACTTTTCCGGCGTCATCTGCAGTGATCACCTCTTTGTTAAACACCATATAATGAAGAATTCAGGTGAGCCTGTTTGCATACTAAAGAATAATCACTCTTATTTACATTCATGAAAAAAGGATCTCACATGGGTGCTTTGCAGGGTCCAACGTTACCTAAGATTGGGTTGGTGGTCTGGCAGCTAAGAAGATCGCTCCAGTGATGAAGAAAAAACTGCCGATCATAACCAAAGAGAACTCTCTCCGGGCTTAGCCTCAAGGCTGGAGAGAGGAGCCAACCTTCAGCTCAGCCCTCCTCTGATCCCAAGCAGATAATGCTAGTCCCTGCCATGTCATCCCAAGGCCTGCAAATCATGGTACAGAAGCAAGATGCAGGGGCTAAACAGATGGAGAAGAAGGGACTGAAGTGAGGAAAGGAAAGGGGTCTGCCTCTGTCACTGCCATAGTGCCTGGGCAATGAGTACAGTCAAGTCCCCTCCAGAGATGAAGACGACCTTGAGATTATTGATGAGGATGCTCTTAGAAGGCCAAGAAACCAGGACTACCTCTTCAAAATCTTCCTCTCATCAAGGTGGGAAGTTAGAGACGTTCCTTGAATCTTCTACCGAACCATCCTTCAAGAGGAATTAAAGACTGTTGTTTCTTCTGAGATGGGGCACATAAAGAAGGTTTTGGAGGAGACCGATGGAAATCTCACCTGCTGTGCTGAACATACTCCCTAACCACGCCTTTAAGGCTGTCGATGTGGTTGATTCATACTGGACTGAGAGTTGGGTCACCTACTCTGATCAGGTTCACCAGCCTTAAACTTTCAACAGCGAAACTTTTTGCGTAGATGGCAATAAAAACAACTTCCAGTAGATGTCGTCTATTCAAACGACATGCTTTCTTTTGTTTTTGTCATGCTTATTTATTTTATATGTTTGACATTGTTGAAAGTAAAAGAAAACCACCTCAACCCTTTAGATGGTACGACACCATAGATTTACAATATCAAGGTCTTTTAACAGATACATAACTGATTTTTTCACAAATATAGAATCTCATTTTTAGTACGAAGATAGATTATATACTTATTTGCAAAAGTTGTTTCAGGTCACTGATATATCAAAATAGTTTAAAAATATGTAAGACTTTTTATGAGGGCAAGCTCCGGTCATAAAATGTAATATTTGCAACAAATTGCTGTCCAAATAAGCAACAAAAATGCTAATACTAAAAATTTTGCAGAATTTTACGATGGCTCACTCTGGTCATAAATAGATTTATTTATAACAGCACATTATTTGCAAGGCAAAGTGATGTTGCTAATAAGCGACACAAATAATTAGTTATATGTGATAATTGGTTATTCTTGTACTGTTATATCAATCACATAGTGTTTTGGGACGTGTTTTCTATTATCATAAACTTGTTTGTTATTCCATTATTACTGTGATTGTAAACCACAAATAATCCATCTGATTATTGTTGCCCCACAAAGTGATTTTTCTTGCATTAAAATAAGGATATTCGTTTGGAAATGACAAGGTCGAGTTAACCTCAAACCCAATAACACATGTTTCCAGATCAACAATTAATTGCAATCCTTTGCTCCATATGTCATTTTACACTTTCATAAAATTGTCATTCTAACATAGGCGGATAGGCGCCATATGTTCTCGGCTCAAGTTAGCATTCATGCTTCAACGGACTAGTTCAACTTAATAATTATTCCTTTTCAAATATCAAAGGATATGAATATATTGAATTTGTTAATCGAGAAAGGCTTACTTTCTTCATGTGGCTTTTCTTTTATTTATAGATAGAACTCGGGTGGGTTCTCTAACTCCTACCGATTGACATGTGTCTTTCAAGTAGTCATTATTACCGTCCATTTATGTATCGACTTTGTGTTTGGTGGTCATTTATTTTATTATACATTGTCCGACATCAATACGTGATCCGGTCTTCAAAACAATCTAGCTAAACTTAAGGCACCTATAGTTGTCCCACCAACATCAAGTCCTTTTATGGTTAGATGTGTATGGGTATAGTATTTCTTTGTCATAAAATAACAATTTTATGATAAATAAAATTTGTTCTTTTCATTTATTATTATTGTTTAATATTGAGCATGTAAATAAAGTGCCAATGATCACTGTGATAATATAAGTTGGATGCTTGCGTTGAGAAGCATAGTGTGACACAACTTATATTTTGATCATAATAAAATTGTTCACAACTAAAGTATAAGTTTGGCTCCTTGTCTAGAAGGTTGTAGTGTTATTTTTAATTATTCGGATTATGCAATTTGTTAGAAATAATTTAATAGTAGTGGAGTGTATTGAGCGGATCACGAATTTAATTATAGCATGAATGGTAATTAATTGATCACTTCAGGTATTTCATCTAAATTCCTTGAGCGAGGATTGTGTATCTTTTCGTTAGTTTAATGGTTCTTTGATTCACCAATGGGTGAGATCAATTTAATTAATCAAATATCTCAATGAGTTGGAAACTTGAGAATGAGCAAAGTAGAGAACATAGATTGGTATTGTCAGTTAATGAAGTATTTACATTGAATGGTTATAATCTGAAATTTCCGATTAAAAACTTCGACATCTGAATTAGTTCGGGGACCGTTGAAAATGTAACTTAAAGTTAGTGAGAATAATTAGAAGGTAAAACGGTCATTTATGTATACTTAATTATCGAATCTCGACGGGGATGAATCATATATCTGAGTCAGGAGGAAAGTATTACAACACGTAATTTTATATATTTCGAGTGGGTCTCTTGTCTTTAGTGGAAAAAGCAAAAGACTAATAGTTAGATTGAGGGGTCTAAGGTCGACTAGGCGGAATCGATTATTGGAGCTTGAAAATATATGTCGTCGAGATCTGTGGTAGCTCTATAAAGTTTTGAACTTAATCACGAGTTACTAATAAAGTTTTGGACTTGATTGTAATTGTGATATAAGTTCGAGGATTATGTGTAATTAAATCAATCCTAAGGTAATTGGGTTGGATGTTTCATTGTTTGCAATCGGACTCTTGTCATTGGTTGCAATCGAGAATCTGTTATATTTATATCACATTGCATGTGATGTAAATTAATTCAATTCAGTCAATAAAAGAGAAAATTAAAGTCTTTGTTTGACTTGAATTTTAGTTCTTAGTTTTCTAGTTTTGTAGTCAGGGGTGGTTTATGATTTAATTAAAAGATGCCACATCTTGCAGTGTAATCTAGACTTGGAGAATACCATAGAATACTTGAGCGTTGGGAGCACCAAGTTCGTGAATCGAAGCGACAAGTTAGTGAATCGGATCGAGACTAATATCGTTTATCGATTCGGTATAATACTAATCTATTAGTATTTAATTATAATAAATACGAACACCTAGGAAAGATCCTGGTTTTATTGAATTAAAGAATTTTTTATTTTACGGCTAATTCTCGTGCGGTTCCAACAAGATGAACCAGATCCGTACCAGAAATAACTATAGTTTTGGGTGCGACCATGAATTGATCTGATCCATTATTGCGCGGAGTGATTCTATTCTGAAGCTGTAAGAGCCAAGGCAAAGACCTGGAGCTAGGGTACTTTGTGAAACAACAGTTAGATTTACTCAGAGGTGACCGTTGAGTGATTTGGTTGGGTTGACATTTAGTTCACAAGTTTACAAAACGGTCTGGGGAGTTGGAAAATAATAATAAGGGCTGCACTATTTGATGAGCTTTCAGACTATGCAGCATCACACGCATAAGGCACCCCATGCATTTGGGCCATTGGATGCTTGTATGTCACACTTCATCCTCAATTGTAAAGATCAGAAGACACGTGGAGTGCCGGATCTGCCATGTGGGATGATGGATGGTGAGATGGACTGTACCCTCTTATAAAAGGGCTTAGGGTACTCCAAGTATAACTTTTACGCCATTTGAAATCTGAGACAGTTTATTTAGATTTTTCTTAAGTTGAAAAGTGCATTTCTTTACCTACACATCTCTTCCTCTATCCATTCCAGTGATTTGCTCGAAACAACTTCATCCGTTTCAAGAGGCGACCATTAACATAAATCCATATTACAAAAGGTATGCTTTGATCCTACTCAATGTACATGTTTGGTTATGTTTTGGGGTGCGGAAAAGATCGATTTTATGATGGCAAACATAACCTCAGAGGAAACAGCAGAAGTGCAGAAGCAGAAGGAGGAAAGCCTAAGGCAGAGGAAAAGAAAGGGATAGCCGGTCCTTCCAGAGATGTAAACCCTATGGGAAAGAAGGGTTAGTCCTAGAACCCATAGAGTCAACTTAGGACTTACATCTAATGAGATGGACAGGTTGAGGAGTGGGTAGAACCCGTAAAGTCAACCCGATGCTTTTGCTTATGGGATGAGCTGCCCCTCCATCTCTTTTTAGAGCCATCATTAAGTCCTATAATGTGTGTCCATATCAAATGTCCCCGAACTTTTTGGCCCAAGTCGTGGAGACCTGGCTCATCTGGCAAGAGGTGAGCCCGGACTATCCTACACCTTTGTACATTTTTACACCTTTTAAGCTAAACAAATGGGATGGAGAACCCAATGAGGGAGTTAAGGACTGGTATTATCTAACACCGAGGTGAACCCATAGCCCGATCATCACTGGTCACCTTTGTCAATCAAGCACTAGAAGCCAGTGGCTATGGGCTGCTGGCAGTACCTTCCGGACCTGGTGAAGTCACAGTCCCCATGACCTTATCTCATTGGCGTGAGTCCAGTTTATGCGTGTTTGCTACTTTCTTAGCTACTATTGTGAATCTAATCGGACCTAATTTTGTGCATGGGAGGTGCCAGCATACTTCTTGACTGAGAAGAACCTTAAAAGTTAAAGTTATAGGTGATCTTTACTCATACAAGGAGACTTTTTAGTCATCTGCAGTGATCACCTCTTTGTTAAACACCATATAATGAAGAATTCAGGTGAGCCTGTTTGTATACTTTAAGAATAATTACTCTTATTTACATTCATGAAAAAGGGATCTCACATGGGTGCTTTGCAGGGTCCAACGCGTTACCTAAGATTGGGTTGGTCGGTCTGGCAGCTAAGAAGATCGCTCCAGTGATGAAGAAAAAACTGCTGATCATAACCAGAAGAGCTCTCTCTGGGCTTAGCCTCAAGGCTGGAGACAGGAGCCAACCTTCAGCTCAGCCCTCCTCTGATCCCAAGTAGACAATGGAAGTCCCTGCGATGTCAAGACCTGCAAATCGTGGTGCAGAAGCAAGAAGGGCTAAACAGATGGAGAAGAAGGGGACTGAAGTGAGGAAAGGAAATGGGTCTGCCTTTGTCACTGCCATAGTGCCCGGGCAAGGTACATTCAAGTCCCCTCCAGAGATGAAGACGACCTTGAGATTATTGATGAGGATGCTCTTAGAAAGGCCAGAAACGAAGGACTACCTCTTCAAATCGTCCTCTCATCAAGGTGGAAAGTCAGAGACGCTCTTTGAATCTTCTACGGACCATCCCTTCAAGAGGAATTAAAGACTCCTGTTTCTTCTGAGATGGGGCACATAAAGAAGGTTTTGGAGGACAGACCGGTGGAAATCTCACCTGCTATGCTGAACATACTCACTGCCACGCCTTTAAGGCTGTCGATGTGTTTATTCATACTGGACTGAGGGTTGGGTCACCTACTCTGATCAAGTTCACCCAGCCTTAAACTTTCAATAGCGAAAGTTATGGCGGTCAGGTCCCTAATGTTGATTGAGGAGACTGAGACGGAGGTTAGAGAATATGTTAAAAGGGGTACTCATATTAAATCTTTTTACGTTAAAAGCGTGGCCTTGCGCAATTGTTTCTTATCAATTGAAAAGTGTAATCACTCCAACTTGATTAGCTGATCAAGATAACTTTAAGGCACGTTGACAATTAAACACTGGGACAACTTTGGTGCCTTACTCGATTTATTCAGCCCATAGGTCCATATTGAGAAATTTATGTGCTCCCAAGATTACGTAATAATTATGAAACTCACATTCTCACTTTAACGAGTAGTTCCCAAAGACTCAAAGATAATTGTACTAGCAAGAAGTCACCAACTCGGGCTGCTGGAGGTTGCTTGCAAGCTTGATGCCTCTATGCAGCATTTAAAATAAACATTTATCATGTCATGAGTACATCATTTCAAAATAATCAGCTTAGATATTATGATAATCAAACTCACATTTGCATACAAGTACACTTTATCGGTTATACCTACGGAGGTGCTCGAACTCCACAGTGTGGTGTGGTAGGGTTTGCTGATTGGTCTTCTATTCAAAGGACAACTTCAGCCAAGACTCTATAAGGACCTTCCCAATTTAGACCTAGTGTGCCAACACCGGGCTCTTGGGAGGATATGAATACCTTCCTTAGGACCAAGTCCCTTTTTGGAATGACCGGGTCTTCATTCTTTTGTTGTAATGTGTGCCACCTTCTGTTGCAACTTTAACTTTTCTTGGGCATTGTCTCTCCACTCGGAAGGAGGTCAAGTTCAACCTTCCAGGACTCTTCTTTGAAAACTTCCTCAAAGTGGATTTATGGGATGGTAGTCCGACCTCCACGGCACATTGCTTCAGCTCCGTCGCCTAGAAAGCGGGGTTTATCCACTAACAGATCAGTAGTCTGTATCGTCCATAATACTTGGGGTTGCTCGTCAATCCATGCTCTATTGCATATTCCAGCTTCTTTTTCAATGTGTATTTTATGGTTTTGTTCACTGTCTCTACTTGACCATAAGCCTAAGGGTGATGTGGGGACGAAAAATCTATCTTATCCCAAGTTGCATAATTCTCTATGTCGCGTTTCTAAGCGCTGGCATTATCACGACTAATGAGTGGAAAACACCAAATCGGCAAATGATATTCATCCATAAACTTTGAAGTATTAGCTAGTGATTTTCATCAGCGGTTAAACAACCTTAGTGAAATAATCAATAGCCACAATTGCATAACATTGATTGCCCCACCTCGGGAATTGGACAGATAATGTCTATTCTCCATTTATCAAAAGGCCACGAACTTGATACAACACTGCAATCGTGTGGGGGCTGCCTATGTATAAGCCAAGCGTTGGCGCTTGTCACATTCGCGGACAAAATCAAGAATGTCCTTCTTGAGAATA
This sequence comes from Forsythia suspensa, assembly GCA_023638005.1. Taxonomy (NCBI): domain Eukaryota; kingdom Viridiplantae; phylum Streptophyta; class Magnoliopsida; order Lamiales; family Oleaceae; genus Forsythia; species Forsythia suspensa. The sequence continues at coordinate 13,580,500 of CM042675.1, forward strand.
TGCGTAATATTCTTGCGAGGATTTGATGGAGTTAAAAAATAGGTCACAGTAGTTGCCACACACCTTCATGGATTTTCCTCAAGATGTAGTCCACCTCATCTAGCCCTACGCATTTGAGAGCAAATGAGTAGCCCTTCTTATAGAGCACCTTGTCACGAATAGCGAAGTGGATTGAAAACTTCTGCATGTTTGGCGCTTCATCTTTGTCCTATGGAAGGACCTGATTTCCCAATATCTGTGATGATGGGTTTCATCCATGAATCTGTACTTTCAATGGTGAAGATTATCATCTTGCTCCATAGTGGGGTTGGAGAATTCAACACGGTTGTATCAGGAGGTCTGAGTCTTTACTGCCAGCTTTGACAACGTCGGCGTTGTAGTTATTAGTCTGGGGATCTAGATCAACTCAAAGCTTTCAAAGCTCGGTGCTAGGTTTTGCACTTTCCTGAGGTGAAGCCATATTCTTATCTTTTCCTCAAAATCACCTTTCACTTGGCTGACAACAAGTTAGGAATCACAATACAACGTGGCTTTGGCTTGTAAGGCTTTGTCAAGCCTTAATCCAGCCAGGGCCTCATATTCAACATGGTTGGATGCTTTAAATCTGAAGTGCAAAGCTACATGCAATTTGTGTCCATCGGATGATCAACATTATTCATGCACACACACTGCTCTTGCTCCTGCTCCTACTCTGCCTCGGACTCATCGGCTACTCTGTCCACAATTGTTAATAAATATATGGTTATTTTGTTTTATTTAATTATTAAAGGTAGAATAGTCTTTCTAGCTTAGCCTATATAGTTTATTTGTAATTTTCATTGAGATTTTGTATTATTTTAATTATGCATAAGGAACCTAGCCTCCTCCTCTTAGTTTGATTCTTCTTGTTCTTTATTTTGTCAATATTATTTAACATGGTATCGAGCCACGAATAATGGGTAGTTTAATCTCAATTTCGACATTTCGGCAGTTTCAATTTATCGGATTTCACTTCGGCGGTTTCAATTTCGCATCACTTTCGGAATACACTTATGATATCAATTTTTCTTTTCTTTTTCAGTGATTATCAATTTCGACAATATAAATTTTCGGCAATATCAATTTTACGTTTTGAGTTTTGGATTTGGTGTTGAGAGTTAGAAGTTGATGTTCTACATTTGAGGTATTTGTTTTGCATTCGTTTATCTACAATCGCAATTTGGTATTCGTTGCGTTCCAATTTTGTGTATTTGATTATGCTACGAAGAGATGATTCCCTTGATCTGTGAGTGTGAACTTGGATTGAAAAAATTATTCGTATTGGAATTATGTAATGAGGAATTTCCTTAAAGGTAAAAAGCGTGGGGATATGTTAGTGGCATACATGAAACCGTGAATCTTCTGAAAATTATGCCACCTTGATAGATACACAGGAAATAATAATAAAATTATTGGATTAACAATTCGGTTGAGCATTTCATAGGTGTAGAATTGGCTAAGTATGACACAACAAATGAGGTTTGGATCATCTCTGAAGTTATACACTCGGTCAAATTTTGCAAAGCGATCAATTGGAAAATGACATACGAGCTATTTAGCGAGAATAATATGAGTATTGAGTTCTATTACGCTGACAAATCTTTGGATCAATTGGCTCTTCTGAAGTTATGTCCCTATTGAAAGTCTTACAAGTCAAAGTCAAATTTTCTTGTTTGGTTATCTTATAAGTAGTGGGTCCTGAGAATGTGAGGATAAATAATGACCATGAAGTTGTGGGTCCTCTGAAATATGTAGATAAAAAGTATGTTTGGTGAGTTAATATATATATATAAGCTTAGCTATGTTTTGATATATAGCGTGATGGTCGGTCGTAAACAACTTTTTGCTAAAAGCATAAAATCTATCTTTGTACTAAAAATGAGATTCTATATTTGTGCTAAAAAATCAGTTATGTCCCTGTTGAAAGTCCTTTTACTGTAATTCCATGGTGATTTTCTTTTGGTTTCAAAAGGTGTCGAAGTCAGAACACTAAATCAAGCAAGAGGAAAACCGAAGAAAACATGTCATAGAAATAAATCTACTAGTAGTTGTTTTATAGTTATGCATATAATATGTAAATATTGAATAAACTCTGGTTATAGGACTATAAATCCAATAACAACACATTTAGAAGGACTTTAAATCTGTAATCAATGGACTCAAACAATCCAAAACTAAAATAAATTTGAATTGTACAGTGCCTTAAGTACATAAATTTTATAACCAAGAGCCATTTGGCCTATATAATTGATTCTCAAACTGTCAGTAGTAACTAGCTGGCTACTTCTTCAATGCTTCACGTTTTCTTGTAATTTCAGCCATTAATGAGATAGAAGTGCATCAATCTGTTGAAGGTAAGAATCCTTCTTGAAATAAATTTCAATCTGAGAAGTTCTAATTTCAATTGGCATTAAACTTTTACTTGTTTGATTTTTCTTTAAAGACTTCATGCAGTCCTTTTTATGATACCTTTCAGTCTTTCTTGATTTTAACAATGAATTTGTAAATTATCAGTTTAGCTTTTTCACATATGATTAGACCTGATTCTAAGATCTGAGATTTTAGTTAACCATTTCCTATTCTGAAAAATTAAGGCCAAACAGCTACTTTCAAATTAGCAGAAACAAAAACAACAGAAAATTAATAAGAATGGAGATCTGTGTGGTGATATAAGATCTAATTGTAGAAATCAAAGTTACAGGTAGCTTTTGATTGATGCTGAAAAGAGAGACATGTGCCGAAATTAAGAACATAAATCAAGTAGCCCAAACAAGATGTTGACTTTTGTTGAATCAATATGTCTGGATTAACGTATGCATGTCATGGACGTGCTCCTTATTCAATCGACATAGCCCTTTAAAATTTTAACTTCTTAAATTTCTTATTATTTCGTAAATAAGACGATTAGGCCGATTAATGTTATTGGAATACTATTCTTTTACTCATTTTAATTAGCCAAACTATGAAGTTTTCGCAATTATTGTGTTTATTCAATAAGAAATTGGACATAAAATTTATTATGCAAATTATTGCTTTTAATTAATATTGAAAATATATGTATTCTCAAAATATAATAATGACAACCTTTAACCAATTTCCGCATTTATGATTTTTATTTAATGCTAATTAAATGCTAACACTTCTAAGTCTAGAGTTTCGGACTTGGGGCGTCTGATAAGCATCATAAAATTAGGCTTGAAATCGCCCAAGTTATAATAGAAGGGTCTAGATATTTGTTCGCCGATCGCCACCAATAATATGCTCTATCTTCTAACAAAAAGTGGCGAGACATAATTTTCATCATCCGGGCAACCCATCACATCAAAACTCTCTACTTTTATCATCCGGCCTCTACAATTGCGGGATCAATCAGACGTGTAAAAACTTTGGCTCCTAACTTTGTTGCTCTCTCAATGTTGAAATTTCTATATGTACCGCGATAATTGAAACAACTTTAGTAGCAATCCTTTCAACATCAATTGGGTCATTTTCAACCATATTTAGCTGTCTCGGATGTTCAAGTGGTGATGAACGGTTCCTCTATTATTTTTTCCTCTCCAAGATTATCTTTATCGGGAGCAATATGAGTCTCGCAAAATATCTTGGAGTTTGAGTTCTACCACCACGACGCATGACTCACCTACATGATATTCATGATATGCTAGATGTTAGAATATGTGTCATGCAAGCAAGCCTATAAACTCGAACCATGCTCGATACCAATCGACATGACCCGTCCCAAGCAATATTTATATACTCGAGATGTTACGTGCTCGATGGTGAATACCAATTAAGGGTTGGACCCACCATCAAGGCTACTACAATCACAACTTATTATTATTTATTTTTAAGAAAATTTTGGCATGATCTCCCTAATTTGGACTAACCAACCTGAAATAAAATACCACATATCCCAACAAACTATATTCACAACTAAATGGGACCATTTTCCCTTTCAATATCCACAACAAAACAACGCAGAGACTAGCCGAATCATAAAACTTTTACTATTTAATTAACATAAATCGATATATCGATACAAAATATATTGTGAGCCCACCTAACTATTTACATGTGATGCAAAATGATATCCAAAATGAACGTGCATCCCAAAACAATGTAATGACTACATGCTCTATGAAATGAGTCATACTAACTAACTCTCGTGTGGCTCCAACTTCAAACTCAAAAGCTTTATATCCAAAACGTCCGAAATTCAACCGCTACCGATAAGAAAATCATCGATGGAAAATATACGAGTTGATAGGCTCGGTGAGTGGATATTTTCGAAAATAATTATACCATTTTCATTTATAGATACTATCGAAAACGAGCTCACGTCACTTAACAATTCACATTATAACTTCTCATAACGTAAATGAGCCTACATCTAAATCAACATTTACATCACAATAATTTCAACAATTAATATCACTCATAATCGTAGAATATTCATCAGCTAAAATATATATATCATCATTTCATCATATCCTCATATCACAAGTATAATAAAAATCTCATCAAAATGTACCCATTTTATATAATCTCGAATACGTGCAGTCGCCTCAAATGGATAAGCTTTCTAGTATACGGCCAAGACCCTCATGTATATGATACGGTCAAGACCCCTCGATGTACGAATACAAGGCCAAGACCCCCGATGTACTAATACACGGCCAAGACCCTCAAGTATACTAGAATAATCAATAAATTCACTGGGTACTTTTATGGATTTAAACGTCATCTTAATTCACATTTAATTTCATAATAGGCAATTTCACAATCTTTAGAATTTACAAGATAACATATTCAATAAACAATTATAAGAAATCACGTAATTTAACATTTAGTGATATAATATCTTATAATTGAAATCTAAATTTTCTAAAATATATTTTTCTACTCACAAAGTTATCTACTGGAGACTAAATCGGCTGATAGGCTGTCCCGATAATTGAGTTACTTCCTGAGATATCAATAGAATTTTTCAAATCAAAACTCACTTATGATTCTCCTTCTTGTAAAATCCAATAATTAAAGCTAAGAGTTAAATTGCTAATTCTTAACCCACTATAAACACACAATTAAACCAATTCTTAAAAGCAAAGTTTTTCTTCTTACCTCGTATCGTTACTTCTTCCACTTTCTAATTTTTTTCTTGAAATTCCAATTTTTTTAATATGAGTTAAGGTGTGAATAAGGAAGGAAAAAGAGATAGGACGATTGCTGTTTCTTTTGCTAATAATGATAAGTGAAAAGGAAATGAAAAGAATTGGACCAAATGAATGAAATGAAGAAACCAAAACTTTTATTTAGTTTTCGTGCTCAGTGCCACCGCCTGACATAACCTTATCCATTTTTTTTTAAACTTGGCTTGAGATTTTTGACCAAGAAATTCTTGGTTTGACTGAATTATCACACAAGGTCAGTCGGTACGTGCTCAATATCGTTGGCGGTTAGCCCAAGTTGGGTTGAACTTGATCCTCTTCCCACAGACCCAAGTTGTATACTAATGGTCTGCCTCAGGTTCCTTAATGGCGTGATTGAACTTGGCAAGAAACTCTTTGACCAACAATGGTTAGGCCAAATGAGGTTTACCCACTACCTTTTGCCAGCCACAAGAGTTGATGAGATTCACCATCTCGGAGTAAAGGAGTTTTGTTAGAATTACCTCCATTTCGGCCTATAAATTTCTATTAATTAGCCATTTGGTGTAAATATTCACTTCTTCTATACCTTGAAATCTTGGGATCCCTCCATCATCAACATGTTATTTCCCTTGTTGGCGTCGATTGGATGATGACGACCTTTTCTTTTCCCTTTTTGCGATGGGTCCTTTCATTTGGCGGCATTGTACCTAAGAGAAAAAAATTATAACATTAAGCACCATAAAATTTTCTCGAGCCATCTTGGACACATGGTTCTACATAGATTGGTCTTGATCATGTTCAAAATTGAGGTAAAATGGAGGTCATATAACTTGGACGGAAGGGGAACGAAAGTGGGTCGTAGAATGTCAGGGTCTAGCCATGGCATGCCATGGCTGCATAATATGGGTTAAGTGTCTTGTCTCAATGTGTAATGTAATTCTATTGAATGTATGCACAATTAGCAGGCTTAAATGCATATCAACAATGCCCAATCGAGAGCTAGCCCTAATTGCACAAGAATCCCCACTTAGTCATTTGATCGAACACATGCAATGATTTGAGAATATGAATCTAGCACAAAATTTACACTTCAAATCACCATTCTCAACAAACCATCAACTACCTAAGCCCATCCTCCAAAATGTATTAACATAAAATCGAAAAATTCAAGCCAAAAGGTAAAATGAGAGTAGAGGAAGAAACATCATACCTTGGAGGATTTTGGCGAATTCAAGAAGTTGATGTGAATGCTATATAAACAAAATCAAATGTGTTGGAGAAGTGAGGTATAACGTGCGATTTGGGGTTGGGAGTGTTGTGTGTTTGACCGTGTGTTTGAAGTGCTGGGGTTTTAACCCAAGATTCACCGAGTTTAATCCGAGCGATCACCTTTATGTCTTGGGGCATTCGCCAGATGCTATCACTGGGGCCCCCAGTCTTTGGACCGGGCAATCACCCAGTTTACTAGAAACGATATATATATATATATAGATCAAAGATAACTAGATGAATGTAGCTTAACTAAAAAAATGTTAAATATTCAATACGTGCTAAAATGGATACGATGAACCTAAAAGAACTAAACTTTTTTTAAAAAAGAATCACTTAAGTGCAAAACTTGGAATAATAAACATGATGTGCCTAAAACTAAATTGATGAAGCTATCCATAGCTCATGCATTTGACTAATTGTATCTAGGCTTAATTGATCATGTGAAATCTTACATTTGTCTTGAAATGTGTACAATGAACCTAGAGAAACTAAATTTTGCTAAAATTCACCTAAGTGCAAAATTGAAAACACAAAGAGGGTTTGCCTAAAACAAAAACTAAAGTAATCCCGACTACATGCAATTGAAAATAATTATGAAGAAAAAACAAAAATACAAAGGGATAGAAAAATGGGTTGCTTTCCATTAAGCGCTTGATTTATAGTCTAGAGCTCGACTTTTCGAGTTGATCATTGCGGTGGTGCAAGATGAACCGTGGACTTTCCTTTCGAGAATCCACCGGTCCAATAGACCTTCAACCACCGCCATTGACTTTAAAAGTGCCTTTGTTCTCATGGTTGATTTCACCGCCTTATATGGATTGACCTTTGTGATTGTATACGGTCCCGACCATCTAGACCTCAACTTGCCGAAAAAGCTTGAGGCGAGAATTATATAACAATACTTGATGCCCAACCTCAAAATTTCTTCCTTGATATGCATATCGTGCCACTTTTGGTCCGTTCTTTGTGCAATTTGCATTCTCATAAGCCTCCAAATGAAACTCATCCATCTCATTTAATTGAAGTAATCTCTTCTCACCGACGGCCTTTAAATCAAAGTTCAACTTCTTGATGTCCAATATGCCCGATGCTCCAACTCAATCGATAAATGGCACGTTTACCCAAAACTAGCTTATAGGAGACATGCCATAGGGGTTTTGAAAGTCGTCCAATAGGCCCATAAAGCGTCATCTAGTTTCTTTGACCAATCTTTTCTTGATGAACTCATCGTCACCTCAAGAATCCGTTTCAACTCCCAGTTGGAGACTTCAACTTGCCCACTGGTTTGAGGGTGACAGGGAATAACAATCGATGTTGAACGCCATATTTAGCCAATAAGGACTCAAAGTGATGATTGCAAAATGTTTATCCCCATCACTAATAATGGCTCGAGGTGTGCCATAACATGTAAAATGCGCCTTTAAGAAATCCATCAAAACCCTTGCATTGGTAGGCAATTCGATCGCTTCAACCCATTTGGAGACATAGTCAACATCAACCAAATGTATTGATTCAAGAATGAAGAGGAAATGACCCTATGAAATCAATACCCATACATCAAAAAGCTCGACCTCAAATATATTGTTTAAAGACATCTCATTTTTTTGAGTTATTTCCGAGTCTGGCACGATCACATCCTTCACAAAAGGTATGCATATTTGAAGAGAGAAAGTCAATAGAACTCGGATGTAGAACTATTGCAACTATTTTAGATGCACCAAAGTGTCCAAAGTAGGCTAAAGAGTGGCAATGCTCAAGTATCGAGGGACTTCTTCTTGAAATACACCACCTAATTATTTGGTCCGGACCCGTCTATAGAGAATGGGATCCTTCCAAAATAGTACTTCAAGTCGAGAAGAATTTCTTCTTTGGTGACTTGAATAATCAGGGATGATGGACTTGGCTAAGAAATTCACTATATCGCAAACCATGGTGCTTTCTCTAAGTTAAAAATTTGTTCATCCGGAAACACTTCATTAATATCCATGGTCTCAATCGATCTTTCGCTCAAGTCGGATAGATGATCACCGCTACATTCTAGCTTCCCTTATTGTCTCTTATCTCTAGATCAAACTCTTATAGAAGAAACACCATCTAATCGACCTCGGTTCAGCATCTTTCTTTGCCAACAAATACTTCAAGGTTGCATGATCAATGCAGACTATCACCTTTGATCCAACAAGATATGATCGAAATTTATCAAAGGCATAGACTACAGCCACGAGCTCCTTCTCAGTAGTGGCATAGTTGAGCTGTACATCATTCAAAGTTTTGCTAGCACAGTGTATTACATGAAAATTTTTATCCTTTCGCTATCCCAACACTACTCCAACCGCATAATCGCTTGCATCACACATTAATTCAAAAGTAGACTCCAATCGTGCAATTATCACATGTACTAAAATAACTTCTCTTTTGGAGTGTTGAATGCCAATAAACACTCTTTAGAGAAGACATATAGGCACATCCTTGACTAGAAGAGTACACAAAGGTTTTGTGATTTTGAGAAGTCTTTGATGAAGCGACGATAGAACCCGGCATGCCCAAGAAAGCTTTGAATACTTTTGATGAAGTTGGTGGTGGTAATTTCTCGAAACTTGAATTTTACTTTATCCACTTCAATCTCCTTAGCGTAAATTTGATGTCCCAACACGATATCCTCTTGAACTATGAAGTGACACTTTTCTAGTTAAGAGCTAAATTTGTATATTCACACCGCTGCAAAACCAGATGTAAGTGTTCCAAGCAGTCATCAAAGGATAAGCCAAACACTGAGAAATCATCCATGAATATTTTAATGAATTTCTCCACCATATCAGAGAAGATGGCCATCATACAATGCTGAAAAGTGGTAGAAGCATTGCATAAACCGAAAGGCATCTTACGATAAGCAAAAGTACCATAGGGACATGTGAATGTGGTCTTCTCTTGATCTTCAGGTGCTATTGGAATCTGATTATAGCCAGAGTATCCATTTAAAAAGTAGTAATGGGAATATCCAGCCAGTCTTTCCAATATCTGATCAATAAATAGAAGGGAAGATTGATCCATCCTAGCAGTAGTGTTGAGTTTGCGGTAGTCAATGCAAACTCTCCATCCTGTGATTGTTCTGGTTGGAATCAATTCATTCTTTTCATTCTTAACCATAGTGATACCTCATTTCTTTGTCACGCTTGAACTGGACTCACCCAAGCACGTCTACGATTGGGTAGATAATCCCGGCATCTATTAGCTTCATGACCTCCTCGATCACTTTTTCATATTAGGATTTAGCCACATTTGACTATAAATACTTGGTTTAAAATCATCATCCATGAGGATTTTATGTATGCAAAGTGTGGGTCGATGCCCTTGATGTCGACAATGGACCAACCAATAGGCATCTTGTGTTCTCGAGTATTCGGATAATTTTTCCTCTTCAAGCTCACTAATAGAATTAGGGATTATTATAGGCAAAGTAGAAGATTCTCCCAAGTAGGCATAACGGAGATGAGATGGCAACCGCTTGAGCTCTATTTTTGGAGACCTGAACAAAAGGCAAATGTTTTGTAGAACCCGTGCCTAACTCCTCAAAGCTTGGTCGGCGATATATGGAGGATTAGCTTCAAGATATCTTGTACAAATCTTAACCTCACCGAATCGGTGTAAGTGGATTGAGAATGCACAATCTGAGCCTCAATCGATCGATGGATTGTTGAGTTGAAATTTTCATGAACGCATTATCAACCACATCAACTTTGAAGTAGCTATGTGACTCGGTTGGATATTTAATTTCTTTGAAGACATCAAAATGTGACCTGCTCCTTACTAAGCCTCGAATAAGTTGACCTTTTGTACATCAATTAAAGCTTTACCAAGAGTTAAAATGGTCGGCCAGAAGAAGTGGCACATCTCTATCTTCCTCTATGTCAAGAATAATGAAATCATTGGAAGATAAATTTGTCTACCTTTACCAAAAGATCTTCAACAACTCCTCTTGGATGTTTGATTGACGATCGACTAGTCGTAGAGTTATCGTAATTGCTTTAGCCTCCCAAACCTAATTTTCTGAAAATAGAAAGTGGCATCAAGTTAATACTAGCTCCTAAATCACACAAAGCTTTATCAAAATAGAAATCTCCAATTGTGCAAGGTATTGTAAAACTCATCGGATCTTTTAGTCTAGGAGGTAGTTTAATTTGCAAAATAGCACTGCATTCTTCGTCGACATCACCGCTCATGTCCCTCCATCTTGCATTTATTTGAAAGAATGTATTTCAAAAACTTTGCATACGGGCATATGAGCAAGTGCATCTGCAAAGGGATGTTTATATGTAGTTTCTTGATGATCTCAAGAAATTTTTGAATTGCTTGTCTAACTCGTGTTTTGTAATATCCGAGAAAATGGGACTGGAGGATCATATTGTTTGATAGGAATGATTGCCTTAACCGTGGTGTACCGAACTCTCTTTAATATCATTGCTCGTCATGTCCACGTGCTCCTCATTAGTGGACGGTACCTTTTCTTTAATTGCAACTAATTTCTTTACATGGTTCTCTCGATAACGAACTCCACTTCTAAGAGTAATAGCTTTAACATGTTCCTTGGGATTCAATTTCATATTTTCTTGTATAGCACCGTGCTCACTCGAGCAAAGCAATTGCCATGTTACCCATCCGTAGTCTCGAGATTCTTATTGAAGCACCTTGGTTTGAAAAGAGGTATCTGCCTTTGGTCATGAACCGATCGCTTTTCTGATGAATTTATCGAGTAAGTCTTCTAATGATGTACTCTTTTCCGGTCAAACCGTGTGGTATGATATTATTCCTTTACTATCACTCCAACAAATTTGGATGGTTTCACCAACCGGATTATGCGGCGCTAATATCCTTGCATTTGCTTAATGAAGCTTCAACAAATTAAACCTATTCATGTATGACCCAACTATTTCACGACGAATGCGAATACAAAATGAATACATTAAGTTTCTATGCGCATAATTAAAGATCACCCAAAGCATAGCGGTATATATTTTCATCCCCTACTCGGACTTTAAGATAATTAAATAGTATCTAAAGTATGCTTTCAATCTTTTGATAAGAAAACAAACTACAACAATCATACAATTATTACGTATATAATTGTAGTCCAAATAAATCAAAATTAATTATTCAAACTATATTGAAATAAATCGTCAAAAACTAAATCTTTAGATAAAAGAATTTAAACTACAAGCTGCAATGTAATTCTAGCACTAAATAAACTAGCCCAATATACTAAGAAGAAGAAAATAAAAGAAAATAAAACTTTAGAGACCAATTCAGTTGGTAATCGCTTAACGTATCGTGATTAGAACACTGTAATCGCCCAAAGGCAATTTATGCATAGACTTGATTCTGTGTCATTAGATTTGGCCGGGCGATCACCCAAATATTAGTAAGCTGCTCAACGAGTTTTATATTTTCTCTTGGCAATGATCGTTTTTCAAAATGGCCATAACGCCTTGTAGGAAACTCCAAATCGAGATCCGTCAAAGTATCGGACCCATAATTCAATTATTTTTCCACAGGCTTATCATTCGGCTCGTGGGGAGTTTAATACCAAAACCAGTGCCTCGAACCTCCTGTTACGCTCGACATAGGAAGCCTTTTCAATTAGGTTCTTTGGTTTTCAAGTGTTTGACACTTTGATTCAACTCTTTCACGTTTTCACTCCAATACATCTTAAACTTATTGATTTTATCTTCTTTCTCATCCTCCAATGTTTGGTTCTTCAAGTCCCAATTGAGTAAAATTGAGTTCCTATACTTTCAAATATTCATTTCAACTATTACTCTTTCGCTCATTCTTCCTCTAATTGCTTATAAACGGGTCTAAACCTGTACTAGAAGCAATAATACACTCTCAAATTAAGCCAAAATTCAATAAAACGATGTGATAAAAGCTTAGTTTAAAAGTTCAACAAGTGCAACAAAATACACCCTTCTATCAATAACACCACAAGAAATTTTACTTCAACAACGTAAAATTTTATTCTTGTAAAGTCTCCTCGACCCACCATTTTTCGACACAAAACAACCTAAATATGACTTTCACGAAGCAAAAAATTCATTATTAAAAGTGAAATTTCTTGTAGTGCAAACACCTCAAACCAAATATGTGTTCATCCTCTAACAAAACAAACTAAAGCTTACAAATTTAAACTAATATGAGAGAATCACCAGAATATAGCCTAATGTTAAATTCTCTTACCAAACGCCTCATGTCTTTAACATAAAGCAACACTTTAGAAATATATTAAACAACATAACAAATAAATTTTTACTTATCCGATGCTTTGACCTTTTATAGTGTGTGATCAGCCAAATATTGAACTTAAACTCAGTATTATAGACCACGGGCCAATATTGTGTTGTTGATATTTTTATAATCTTTAACCCTCGGTAGTAATTTATCTCTCTACACCTCTTGTAAAAATATCACACTTTTAATGCTTTACTCTCCAATTCGAGGTGTTCTTATGAATTCTGGTTCCTATTTCGACTCTCAACATACGTTTTTCAAATTAAAGTAGTAAAATTATAGTTTGTATTCCTAGAACTAGGATGGCTATGTGCTCCATTAATCTAGTTCTATTGATCGATAAGTATTTAAGTAAAACACACTTCGTGTTGTTGTCCAATATTCTAACTAAAAATGTACTTAATTATAAAACAAATACTTACTATCATCGGTCAAGAAGTCTTTTCAACAATAAATAAGCAAATAAATTATTTATTTATTTATTTATTATTATTATTTTAATAAATATTTCAGTCATAAGGCACTGATCAATAAGTGGCAAAATTAAAATTCATCAAAGTATCAAGGATACTAACCCACTCCCAAAATTAAAAATATTACGCTGTCCCTAATGTAATAGTAAAAATAATAAGATATACAGGAAAAAGACTCAACCACTCTCCTGGAGGTAGATGTGGAGAAGATGGATTTCAATCATTGAAGGTCTAGTCAAGTAGACTCCTTCGGGACTCTTGGCTTCCAGTGATGATGTCCTAGGATGCCATCCACTCCAACAGTAGAAAGGATATCCTACGTAATGATATGGTGAGGCTTTTGTAAGCATAATAAATGTAATAAATGAAATAAGAACTAATGCATTATTTAATCTACCTAAAACTACTTTCATATTATAAAAGCTAGTAAATAAAAGAGTCGCTTCCCTCTATTGCTAATTTATTTATAGTCATTAGCTCGACTTATTGTTTATTTTCTTTACTAAGACTTCAAATGTAGCTATTGAGGATTTGCATTGCTTGCATCTATTGATTTTGCACAATTTTTCGTTTATCCTCAAAAATTTGAATTTGCTCTCTCTTCATAAGAATATGATTGCAAGCTTAGCACCTTGCCCGAGTAATAACCATGAAAACTTCAACTTCCCTCATCGAATTTGGATCATACAAAAATCAATTTTAGAAGAAAGAGGTGAGTTCGAAAAATCGCTTGTTTAACTTATGCTTTTATGAGCACTCGTAGAAATGGGACCGGAGGCTCATATGCTTTGATAGGAGCAGCTTTTCTTAAACCTGCGCGGTGTATCCAACTCTATTTAATATATGCTATCTCGCTCACTGTTTTCACTGCTATTTATCAATGGACTATACCTTTTTCTTTTATTTGGTAACCCGGCCTCTTTAGAGGAGTAGATTTTTGGTAATTGGAACCTACTCAGTAGTAACAGCTTTTAATATGTTCTTTGGGGATTCACCTCTCAGATTGCTTTACAACGTATCTAGTACTCGCCTAATATATCAACTACTACACTGACTCCATTTATGTCTCAAGATTCTTTATTGAATCGCCTTAATTTTGAAAAGTGGTTTATGTCTTTCCATAAAGTGATTATTAGATTCTATGTATTGTTCAGCAAATTTTCTCCAAGGAATTTCTTAAAAAATCTTCTAGTGAGATTATTTCTTCCGGGCCGTTGAAATTGAGAAACCAAGGTCTCGTTGTTATTCGAATAACATCCGCGGTAATCAACTTGGATGATTACGCCATCCTGTATTAAATGTATTAGAGAATTGATTATTCGGTGATATTGACCACTTTGGAACATATTTGGCTTGCTCAAGTTATTATGATAGAATAGTAAGCATTCGATGTGTCATGATTTTCCACACTCTTCACAAGTTGATTTTTCAAGCAGCATCGTGATAGACTCGAATGTGACATGCCTTTACTGTGTGCCAAATAATCTATTTTGCATATAATACCATGATAGTGTCTACTTCCTCATCAACTTTTCGTGAATGCCTCATCTTGCTATATTAGCTCGGGTGCATTGTGAATAAATTCCAACAAGCATGTTGTCCACAATCTCGGTTGCATCACATCGCTATATTAGCCTGCAATATGGCGAAATTCCAACAAGCATAAAAGGCTCCCCATCAATACTAGATCGGGCTCGATCATCTCAAGGGACTCGTAAAAGTCTCCAACTAGTATATTGTCTTCATTAATCTCCGGTCTTCCATCTTGTATTGTGGTCTAAAAGAGACAAATTGAACCCTGAAATAAACTAAAAATAATAATAAAAATAAAAAATTAAATAAATAAAGTTCGAATTAGTGTTAAAATAAATGAAAAGAACTAAAACTAAATATCCGCAACGACGCAAAAAACTTGTCGCGATTTTATTTGTTTATATTCGCAAGTGTACGGATCGCACAAATAATAAAATAGTTGTATGAGTCTTGTGGCTTATTTTACCATCGAGAGATTGAAAACAGGTTAAACATAGTATCAATATTTGTAGAGTTCGATAGGGGATATAGATATACTGCTATACTTTACGTGACTCTAAGTATTCATAAATTCTAATGCATTCTTGTATGTTTGCATCCGTCATAGAGATATAGTCGGGTCACATATAGAGATATGTTTAATTCTACTTGATAGAGATTTTAAACAAATTAGGAATATTGATCTTCATAATTAAATCATGTTATCAAATTCAATGGTTCGAGTTAAAAGAAATTGTATAAGTAGATTCGGGATCATAGTATGCTTTTCTTTTCCTTTCTTTTCAAGTTAAAATTATTCTTATCTAATTTAATTTCTTATTTGCTTGAATTATAATTATTTATTATTTTAGTTAATACTTTCATTAGTTTAAGAAACAAACTTCCAAAGTTAACGATTTGGTTAAGGTTACTATAATTGCAATTGAACTATTTAAATCCTGGATCGATACTTGGACTCATAATCTACTTTATTACTTGTGCGATCCAGACACTTGCAGGAATATAAACAAATAAAATCGTTGATGTGAACAATGGTGGATGAATGTTTCTAGAATTTTGGGGACTAAAAGAGGGAAAAGTGAAGCAAATCAAAGGTGTTAGAAGCTTATTGCTCAGGCGAAACTCGACTCGAAAGGGACTGATCTTGTCTTGATAAAACCATGACTTTAAGCATAGTACTGGGGTATATTTTTGGTATTTGTAATGAGAAAAATTAAAGGGAACTTAAGGCCTAAAAAGTGAAGTGAAAGTGATGGGAAAAATAAAAGAGGAAAGGGACTTAAGAGGGACCAAAAGTGAGAGAGAAATGGAGGAATTTCTGGCTTTTGGACTGGAAAACTTGGGCTGATAATGGAGATTTAAGGGGCGGTTTCTTCTAGAGAACATGGTGTAGTTGGCTAAGGTTTGAAGTGGCAAACACTGGGTTAATAATGGCTGATCATGGAGTAGTGGAGGGAGGGGGCGGTTTCTTCCTTGTGGTAGGGTGAATTTTGGCCATGCTTGGGAAAACCTCTTGGCACGATTTGGCAGCTTAGGAGGGATGGGGTGCTTGGGACGTTTTATGATGATGAAATGGTAGGAAATTTAGCTGAAAATAAATGGTGAAAATGAGAGGAAATGGGTAGGTAATGGATTGAAATGAGGGAGATCATGGGTGGTTAAGTTTTTGGATTTTAGGGGTAGTTTGGGGCAGATTTTGGCATGAGACTAGGGAATGTTTGTGTGTTTATTTTGGCATGATTTTAGGAGCTGTTCGGTGTTCAATTAGCATTAAAAATATTTGGTCTTAATTCTATGTTTGAAACAAAACATAAGGCATGTGAAAAAAATATAACGTAACTAAAATGTTTAAAATGTACTAGGAAGTTCACAACCACGTAGAAAGTTGAAATTTATTTATTTTTATTTTTTTGAAATTTACAGCCAAAAATTTTCCGGTCACTACAATTACCTTCAATTTGACTGGACAAGTTGAACCAAAACATTGTAGAATGGAAGTCATACCAGATGGAAGTCTTGAATCTATTATTCTAAGACATGGAATACCCGAGGCTTTGAAGCCTAGGTTAATCCGAATTCTCCACATCTGATGAACTACATGCAAGAGTCATATCCTTAGTGATTGCATGTTTCTATATATTTATCTAATGGTGTAAGACATAGAATCCATGTTAAAGAGAAATACAATCTATTTCAGGTTGAACACTTATTGTTACATTCAAATCTTTTAAATTAGAAGTCTCTCGTGGTTAGCTTAGTTGTTAAATGATTCAATCGATCGAACTACAAATAGAACTAT
This sequence comes from Forsythia suspensa, assembly GCA_023638005.1. Lineage (NCBI taxonomy): Eukaryota > Viridiplantae > Streptophyta > Magnoliopsida > Lamiales > Oleaceae > Forsythia > Forsythia suspensa. The sequence continues at coordinate 13,597,527 of CM042675.1, forward strand.
TTATGACGGAGTGATCCCTAATAAAAGGCTGAATTTTTTAAGGGCTTGTTTTTATGCTTTTAAGTGTTTATATGTAGTGGGTCCTATAGAATGTGTGGATAATAAATGGTAGTAAGTTGTGGGTCATACAAAATATGTAGATAAAAAGTATGTTTGACCATAATATATATTTAAATAAATATAAAGCTTTGCTATGTTTTGATATATCAGCGACGGTCGATGGTAAACAACTTTTGCAAAAAGAATAAAATCTATCTTTGTACTAAAAATGAGATTCTATATTTGTGCAAAAAATCAGTTTTGTCCCTGTTGAAAGTCCTTTTACTGTAATTCCATGGTGATTTTCTTTTGGTTTCAAAAGGTGTCGAAAGACAGAACAATAAATCAAACAAGAGGAAAACCGAAGAAAACATGTCGTAGAAATAAATCTACTCGTAGTTGTTTTTATTGTTATAGTATAACATGTAAATATTGAATAAACACGGTTATAGGACTATAAATCCAATAACAACACATTTAGAAGGACTTTAATTCTGTAATCAATGGATTCAAACAATCCAAAAACTGAAATAAATTTGAATTGTATGAGGGCCTTAAGTACAAAAATTTTATAACCAAGAGCCATTTGGCCTTATATAATTGATTCTCAAAGCGTCAGTAGTAACTAGCTGGCTACTTCTTCAATGCTTCACATTTTCTTCGTAATTTCAGCCATTCGCGATGAGATAGAAGTGCATCAATCTGTTGAACGTAAGAATCCCTTCATGGAAATAAATTTCAATCTGAGAAGTTCTAATTTCAATTGGCATCAAACTTTTACTTGTTTGATTTTTCTTTAAAGACTTCATGCAGTCCCTTTTATGATACCTTTCAGTCTTTCTTGATTTTAACAACGAATTTGTAAATTATCAGTTTAGCTTTTTCACAATATGATTAGACCTGATTCTAAGATCTGAGATTTTTAATTAACCATTTCCTATTCCCTTACGAAAATTAATGCCAAAGCAGCTACTTTTAAACTAGCAGAAACAAAAACAACAGAAAATTAATAAGAATTGAGATCCGTGTGGTGATGTAAGATCTAATTGTAGAAAACTAAAAGTTACAGGTAGCTTTGGATGCCTGAAAGTAGGATCGTCCATGCTACTTAAATTAAGAACTTAAATCTAGTAGCCCAAAACAAGATGTTGACTTTTGTTGAATCAATATGTCTGGATTAACGTATGCATGTCAGCCGGACGGTTCTTATTCCAACTCGACATAGCCCTTAAAAATTTTAGCTTCTTAAATTCTTCCGCATTTTTTAGTTGGCAAATACACCCCAAAAGCAGATGTTATGGTTCTCTTTAGATTCATGTATGTTCTTAATTTGTTCTTTTCAAATTTTGGCCACAGAAGTTATTTTTACTTTTGAGTTGTGATTTGATATGATTGTCTTTAATGCTGCTCCTTGATTATTCTAATTTCTCCTCCTGTTTGAAAATTTAAGGTTCAACTTTAGGGTTGCTCCAATTGTTGTTTTGTTTTATTGACTTTTACCAAAATTGATCAGAGGATTAGGTAATCCATCTACCTTCTTGATGAACAAATATAAATTGTGTAATAGCATTAAAAATGGTGCTACTGCACCTTCAACGATAACTTAAAATTGAATTCAGGCCACGAAAGCAAACTTAATGCAAATATTCATTCCACACCAAGATTACAATATACAAAAAACCTGTAAAAAATTGAATATATTTCTTTATTTGTAGCTTTTACATAAATCCTGAATTGCCCACAACTTTAAGGTTTACTTAGAATCTTTTTTTTGTAGCATCGGGTATTTGGTTTCACATTTCCTTTTGCATGTTCAGCCATAATTAGCGAGAAGAGCCTTCCTGTTTTTAATGTTCAGCAATCAGCATAATTTGAAAGACCTAAATTCCCTTTATTTGAAATCTGATTGCACCTTAATAGGACTTATGATAAGGCTAAGGTCTATGTATTTTTACTTTCACTAGAGGCATTTGGAGTGCAGGTTTGATAAGTGTTATCGAGGAATTTTAATATGGGTGAGTTATTACTGTTTGGAGATTGTAAGTCAACTGTCGAACTGACTGCCGCGCCAAGGAATGGACATCAAGACTCGGTTTATCCGGGTGTCAATATGGACATGACGGTGCATACAGAGCACGCAGTTCGCTACCATGTAATTCAGGGACATAGGACTTTTATCAATTGTTTTCCAAGATTCATGCAAAATTGAAAACACATAACCAGTGTTTTCTATTTTGAACATACATATGCTGAGTAAATCCATCACGGACTTCGGACGCTCCAACTCACCATGCGGGCACTTAGCTTTCTGATCTCTGCCCCTGTAGGAGCCAGCCAAGTCAAATTCCTCAACCCAGGGAGTTTGATTTAGTATTTACCCCGCAAGGGGCGGAATCGAGGTGTTAATTACCGTCACACTTAGCTTCAAGCGTTCAAGTCTGTGACAAGAAGCTTTGGTAGAAGTTAAATTACAAAGATATATGAAGTGTGAAACTATAATCTGCCTCAACAGTTCCAGAAAAATATTTTCATATATAACGCTTATGGAGCATATTTGAACATTTTCTTCTTCTTTCTTCCCTATCTTTCGCTCAATTTGTTCAGAGCAGGATGGCATGCAATGGTGGATGTGAAAAGAGTCAAGCGTCTGGCGTCTCAACAAAACTTCGCGGCAATGAAATCCATATAAAGCTCCTAACGCTCATGGAACATAAAATTTAATATATTTAAAAAAGGTAAAATTGGACTGGGTGATAACTAATGATTATTCTTAAGGTAGAGCAATTGAAGTGTTTATTCAATCCGGTAAAGGGGGAAGGTTCGGCAATGAAGTCGCAACAAGAAGTTTATGAACTCACTTAAAAACATCTCCGATCATGTGCAACAAGAGATTTCGCCTGATTTCTCCCCCCTGAACTCTCTTCACTATTACCTTCAATTTGCTCTGGAGATGTTGGAGACAAAACATTGTAGAACCGCAGTCACAGCTGATGGAAATTTTGGACTTTATTATACTCAAGACATGGAATACCTTAGGATTTGAGGGCCAGGTTCATCTTATACCTCAAGTCCGGATGAACTTCTTTGCAAGAGCCAGTGTCTCAGGTGGAATATTTCCTTGTTAGTGTTGTAATCTTATTCTTTTAACCTGGAGTTCTTTTCTAGTTAGTTTTAGTAGTTGAAAAATTGCATTGGTTAGCCTCCAACTGCTAACCAATTAAGAGCATCAACGGACCCAAATTTTATTTATATTCTTCATTAACCCTTAAAATGCAAGGATTTGATCAATTCATCCCTCGAGCATATTTGTGTTTTCTAATGATTTATTACTTTTGTCGCTGTGGTTCAATCCTTGTTTTTCTGTCAAACTGCTGTTGATCTGATCAATCATCAGTTTTATCTACTACTGTCAACTGCACCTGATCCCTTTTTTCTAGTTGAAATTGCTAAAAAATTGTATCTCCCTTGTTTGTCATATTCCTCAATGTTAAGCGTCCTGACTCTGGAACTTCTCAAGCAGTGGGACACTAATGATGGATTTGATGAATGGGTATTCCAATTATCCCATGAGATCGTTCATATGAGCTCAACTCTCCTTTGATCTCATCCAATTTCTGTCTTGAAAGTTTCAATTTCTTCATTTGGAAGTCAGTCTTCCGGCCAGCAACAATGAGGTAGATCCTTCTTCTTATGAACACATTGAGGTTGGTCGAATCCTTGTAGATCAACACTTTCGCCTCTTCCTCTAGCCCGTCAAGACGCTTCAAGATCGAAGCTGCAGGTTTTCTTTTGGTCAGTGGCCGTTAATTAAGCATTCGAAGCACAACAAAGTGGCTATTAAAAATAAGTTAACATGTTAATTTATTCAAAAAGTGCGCTTTCAACGCGGTATCACACCTTTCTTCAGCTACCGCAGTAAGATTTTTACTATAATAAACGACGATTATTACATAAAAAGATTAATTCTATATATACCAAGTTGCTCGTAAAACCGGGATTCCATTATCGAATTCGTACAAGAACCGCATCAAGCACAAAAGGGCCGAACCGGGTTGAACCGCTTTCAATTAAAAATTAAACAAAAATAATCTATAACTCACAAAATTTCTAAAAGGAAAATTATTTCAGACTAACGTTTGATGTCATTATATTGGAAATATGAATCACAAGCACGCTAACTAGATCTAATGAAGAAATTAGGACAACATATCACACATATGCTTCTAAGATCCTATATAAAAAATCATTCCTAATACTTCACACATGAATCAGTTGAAATAGAATTAAAAATCTAAACTGCCAATTAAACTGGGCCAAATTCCTAATTCCCTCTTCATTATCGTACAATTATTAGTTATTACTGCATGATTTGTCAACACATACAGAACAACAGAAAATGAAAATCCAATTGTAATAGACATTTTGTGGCCAGTAACATAGAACAATGCCAATGGTTGTAAAATCAAACAACAATCTGTGGCTAGCAATAAATTAATATTAACATTAGAAAATCAGACAGAATTAAAAAAAAATTGAAAAATCAAGAACAAAGATTGGTCGAAAAATCAAAACCACGCCTAATTAATTTCAATACCATGATTATCATTCACAATCTGATTTTCATTTTCATTTTTATAATTGTACTGATTATTAGCTTCCAAGAACCCAAGAAGAAGCACAAGAACACACATTGGCCAAGTGTAGCTGAATTATTAAAAAATCAAAAATTAAACCTATAAGGAAATAAACCCATAAAAAATCAAATGTCATATACAACACACACACATAAACCAGCAAGAAAAGTGAAAAAGCAAGTTAAAATCTGATCCGTAAAGGGCATGGAGCCTTAGAAGAGACTCCCAATTCCAAAACTTTAAGAAATGTTGAAGCGAGATATTGAGGAACACCTTTCTTCGTGGGATTTCAAAGATTACTTATTGAAGAAGGTGATTTGTGGTTGATTTTTGAAAGAGAAACGCATTTAAGGAAGCTGACAAGAAAGAAGGACTCGGAGAGATTGAAGATCAAAGATTGATTTTGCCCCTAAAAAATGAGGTCTAATTTTACTATTTCAATTTAACTGGTTTTTGTCCCAACCGGTCATGTTGAACTACTCAAAACCTTTGCTCCCTATCCATTTTCCCAAAGGCGTTAAATATGCCCGGACTGGTTTTGAGGCCTGCCTCATGGCTGAACCGCCGGCCCCATTCTGCTTCCAAACATTGATATATAACAAAACAAAGGTTCCCTAGTTATAATAAAATTCTACCAAGTGTTGCTTCAATCAACTTCATCGTGGTTGTTAAAGCCTCAATGACCGTTCTTACGAGGTCTATGTCATTCCCAAAGGCTACTACCTAGATTTCCATCCAAGAAGGCCGAGCTTGTCAATGTTTTTGCTTAAGTTGTCCTTGTTTCGTGACTCGTCTTGATAAAAAAGGGTACAAGTGAGTTTTATTGGGTTTAAGTGTTATGTAGACCTTGTCATTTCCCATAGACGAGAATATCTTGACATTCTAATGGGAGAAAAATGACTTTGTGGATGACATTGTAATTAGAAGCGAGCAGAATATGATGAAGGGGTGGACTGGGGAGAAGGAACCCTTTACGGGGTTCGGGAGCCCCAAATTTTTTCTCAAACTACAATTTCTTAATCTATTTTATGAAAATCTAATATTTTTATAAGTCATAATATTTAAAGGTTACAAGAAGTCACACGATGTTACATACAATTATATTATATTGTAATCCAATATTTAATGAAACGAGGTATAAGTAAATCATATACAACAGGATTATTACAACCAAGTTAGAAAATAAAATAATATTTTGACGTATAAGTAAATCATATACAACACGATTATTACAACCAAATTAGAAAATAAAATAATAGTTCAACACCAAATAGTGGAAAGCGAAACAAATTAAAAAATTCAAGCCCATTTTTGAATTTTTAACTTTCTAAAGTTTGAATTTCAATTTGGGCTACTTTATAAATTCTTTTGGACTACTTGGTGAAATTTTGGTTTTATATCTTTTTGTTTTGTTTTTTTTATATAATTTGGGACAATCTTTTGGGTAGCCTCGGACTCAAGCCAAGGGCTGCCGTCCTCTACATTAACTTGAACGACGATCCGCGTTTATACTAATCGCGATTTTGTCATTGGGGTGGTCTTCATGATGGCGGTGCGTGCTCCAACTTGGCCCCGGTGAAGGCGAGCATGCTTCCAACCTCCTCCACGAGGCTATAACATGCCGTTTCTTCACTCCAAAATTTATTAGTTTAGGCTTCTCGTTGCCCTTCTTGTCTACTCAAGTAGAGTACATATGGTTATTTTGTTGAAATTATTATTTGGACAACTCAAGAAAGACTTGTAGATCATCACAATTTTTGTGATAATCAGTGCTATTTTCTCACAAAAGGGTAGTTGTTTCATGAGAGGAGAAAGCATATTAATGTGCGCATCATTTTGTTTGTGTTATTATTGCTTGTGGTGATATTGTTGTGTGCAAGGTTAGTACCCATGATAATCGTCTTGATATGATGACCAAGACACTTCCTATACCCATGTTTGAGCATTGATTATTCTTGGTTGGAATTGGTTGTTGAGTTTTTGCCCTTAGGGATTTTTGTGGAAGAGGTCAAGATTTTTTTTCAAATATTGGATTTATTCCTTGCATTTGAATTCGTGTCAAGGTAGAGATTGATAGATTTGGTGACCAATTCGGTTGAGAACTCGAAAAGTTAGCGTGCGACATATGTGATGAAATTAAAATTATGAGGAAATAAATATAAATAATACTCCTCCGTCCCACAAAGATAGACTCACTTCTTTTTCACACATATTAAGAAAACATATTTAATGTAATTGAAATTATAAATTTTCACACACTTTTCCTATTGTACCCCATTTAATATTAATCATTCATGAATCTAATAAATTTAATACTTGTTTTGGGTTGATAACAATGTAAATTAAATAAGGGTATATTAGGAAAATGAAAATTTAATACACCTTCTATAAAGTAAGTGGTCTATAATTTGAGACAGATAAATAAGGAAAACGAGTCTATCTTTGTGGGACGGAGGAGTATATATATATATATATCATGTATTGTAGGATTAACGATAAGCTCCTCTCTCTAAAACCATCTTTGATATAGTGGATTATTCTCTAATCTCATGGGTTTTGTCCGCTTTGTAGGGTTCCGATAAGTGTTATTTTACACTTATCTAGACTATCAAAAGTGGACAATTGTAAGTGCTCATAAGTACTTTTCTACTTAATTGTGTGTTGATTTAATTATTTCGGTCAAAATCCAAGATCGGATAGAATTGGAGAAAACAAAGCAAAAGAGGCGAAAAG